>JASDQU010103531.1:278542-289486 GCA_032191745.1 Picea mariana | reverse complement strand
TCTAAAGTTCTTCCTTAACAATTTCTTTAAGGTTTGGGTTCATCCTCCTTTGCGGTTGGCAAATGGGTCAGCATTCTTCTTTGATGTATATATGGTGGGTGCATATTTCAAAGGGGATGCCTTTCATATCCATGTAATCCCATGCAAATGCTTCTTTATGTTCAATCAGTAAATTCATCAGTCGACGAGTTTCAGTGTTGGAGAGATCGGGATAGATGTTCAAGGTTTTTCCAGGTTCGATTTCCACAGCAACTCTCTTGGAACTGATTTTAGGAAATAATTCAGTTGTTTTTGTTTCATCATATGTTGTTACATCGTTTGTTGTTACAGCGACTGTTGTTACAGTTGAATCACTCTGATTGTCGGCGGTTTCAGAGAACATTTCCGAGTTCATTTCTTTCTGGGCCATAGGGTCAAAGACTTTGACTAATTGGTGGTGCGTGTGCTATGTAACAGCAAAGGGGTCACAAATAAAACAGTTGATTAACTCATCCTCTGTCTCATCCTTGAAACTCAGGGCCTTTCCTATAGTTAGCATAGGCAGAGCACTTTTAGCCTCAGTGTCCATCCATAGAGAGTTTTCAGGTTCTGCACTGGGTGTAGCATGAGGATACAGGGCAAGTTTTTTTGTGTCGTAACCATCAGAGATGGTCATAGAACCAGATCAACAACCTATGAAGGCATCAACTTCGGCTAACCATGGTCGTACCAGAATTAGAGGATGGCCTCCCAGATTGGATTTGCATTGCAACACGAAAAAATCAACAGGATACTCCCATGAGTCTACTAAGATAACTAAATCATCGATTACTCCTTTTGGTCTGATGGTAGAGCGATCAACTAATTCTAGAACAGTAGGAGTAGGTCAGATTTTTGTTTCGAGTTGCAGCAACTGCATAGTTTCTATTGGAATGATGTTAATTGCTGCCCCCAAATCAACTAGTACATGTTGAATAGATGTCTGTTCGATTTAACTGTGATGGTAGGGTTTTCTGGATCGCCATATTTAATAGGTGGAGTTTTGCCTAGCATTAGCTCAGAAAAATCCCCCACTGCATGCACTGTGAGGGGATCTTTAGGTTTTCATCCAGGTTTTCTGATACAGAGATCCCTCACAGTCTTGGCATAAATAGGGACATCCCTTATTGCTTGCAGTAGTGGAATATTAACATGCAAATTTTGCAATTCTCCAAGGAGATTGAAAGATGGTAGTTCCACAGGCTTGGTAATTTTCAGTCTTTCAGGGAATGGTGGGTTTGTTGATTCTAGAATGGGTTGGTAAATTTCTTCTGTATCAGCAGATGGTCTCTCCCCTAATTCCTTATCTGTTTCTGAAGATGGAGCATCTTCAACTATTGGCTCAACTATTCTCCCTGATCTTAAGTTTATTTCATCACAAGGCATAGGAGTAATAGATAAGGATGGCACATTATGTATGTCTATGTTCTGAACGGACTTATTATTTGGGTTTGGGTTATGTTGCACAGGCATTTGAGGTCATAAGGGAGGATTTTTTGGTGAGTTATTGGGAGGCAATTGCAGTTGTTGCTGCTGCTAAGGGGTTTGGAACTATTGTTGAAAGAAGTTTGGCTGGTGTTGTCTTTGATAACTGAGTTGTTGTTGAGGACCTCTCTTGTATGGGTGTCATTGCCCATAGTGATTATTTTGTTGGGGCATAGGTAACCATGCATTGGGATCTTGATAAGAGGGTGGCATTTGATTTGGAGGGGGGGCATTCGACTGGCCATATGGTAGCTGATTGTTCCAATAATTAAATGTTGGAGGAGAGAATTGAGAATTCATACCTTGACCTCTTGGCTTCCATTGTCTCCTTTGTGTGATCAGATAAATAGCCTTTGCTTCCTCATTAGTTTCCTTCATTGATGCTTTTACACCAGGTAGAAAAGGAAATTGGTCAGTGGCATGGTCTAATTCACAAATAAGGCATACCTTGACACTGTTCAGTGGGCACTCCCTTGGTGGATGTTTCTTCCTGCATTTTGGAAAGAAAATGCATAATACTTGCTCTGGTTTTGCTTGTTTCTGTTTGACTTGGAAAGTATCCATTTATGAGGCAAAAGAGTTAATCATATCTGTTTTGAAACTTTCTAGAAGATTACCTATTTCTGCTCTTGTTGCTCCTCCATTTGCTGATTTTTGTACCCTTGAAAAAGTAGTATCCTTGGTAGCTGGCTTATTCCTTGTAGATCCTCGAGAACATCTTTTGCATAGGTATACAATGTCCTTATAGGATTCCTTAGATATATCTCCTTTGCCAAGCATATTCAACATATCTAAACAATCTTCTCTAACTCCTTTTAGCAAAATGGTTTTCAGAAAGTCCTTACTCACATCTGGATGGCCAGACTGTTGTAGATTGTATTGGAGTCGCTCCACAAAATCTTGAAGGGTCTCGTCCTCCTTCTGTGACATTTTGAACAGTTCCTCTCTTCATTCCCTTGTTCGACAGTAGTCTTGGTATTTGTGCAGGAAAAGCTGCCTCATTTGTATCCATGTTGAAATGTTTTCCCCTCCAAGGCTCATGAACCATCTTAACGCATTTCCTTTTAAAGTGGCTGGAAATAGTTTAAGCTTCTACATAGTGGTAGTGTAGTCATAGCTTCTACACAAAATGTCAAATTCAAACAGAAAATCATCCATATCTTTAGTAGATAATCCATGAAAATTTGGGAGAGCCGAGAGAGGTATGTTTTTCATAGGAGCCATCCCTCCTGTGGGAACATCAGAAATAGGAAAAACCAGGGTAGAGATAGTGTTTTCATTGTTTAACCGATCCTCGTTGTTCTGTCGATTCTCTTGGTAGATCTCTTCTTCATTATCCCCTTGATTCTCCATATGTGCTCTCTCCCTCCACTCAATATGAACAGTGTCCCACTCTTCCTTAGTGACTATCCGACTGTTGATCTGATAAACAACCTCTTCTAGGTTTTCTCGGTTCCAGGCTATACTGCCTTGATCCTCAATGTTCTCCAGTGTTGCTTATTGATTTGTTGGTGACAAATCTTCAGCTTCGCTTTCAGCTTCAACTCTTGATGAGAACAATGTTTCGAGAGGGGTTGTTTCTACTGACTGTGGATCACGTCCTCTTGGAGGATTGGCAGGGAGAAAAATGGAACTTGAAGAAGAATCAACTCTGGATATAATCTCATAAACAATGGTCTGTCTTCCTAGTATGTTAGGATTTCTTCCTCCATGTCCTCTGGTGCCTATAATGTTAGTATTTTGGGGGGTTCATTGTCGTGTTTGGTGATTCATGCAGACTATTCATTCCTTAAAAAAAACTAGTGTGCTTACCAAAATCTACAATTATCTTCCCCGACGACGGCACCAAAAAGTTGAGCACTTTAATTGTCTAATTGAATGGAAAATCAAAGTGTTCAATATAAATTGTCAACCCAGGGAAGTCTGTTATTTCAAGATAATTCTGCATAGTCTATGCTAGATTATGAAAGCATCTCTAATCTAATTGCAGTAGGGAAGTTATTTTTAACAAAAACAAACAAACAATATCACTAACACAGTTGTGCTGATACAGCCGGAGTGCTACAGAGTTAAAATCACAATTGCAATCTAAACTGATGAATATATAAAAACCCTAAATTGCCTACCCTAATCTAACTTCCTAAATTACTTTTGCAGGAAGAAACTATGTACTATTGCAGAAAGGAAATCTACTTATTGCAAGAAGCTACTTCACACTTTTATTTCTCAAAACAAGATTTTAACCTAATGCAGAAAAAGGAAAAGAAGTTCTCCAGCCATGTTCAGCAACTAACTTCTAATTCTCATGAGACAAGTTTATGCGCATTTACCAAGAAGGAACTAAATTGTACCAACAGTTGTATTCAAAAATATCTAACAGTTAAACCAACTGCAATGAAAATGATTAAATCTAGAAGTCGAATCAGAGGGGAATCGGTGAGGAAGGTGGGCCCTTTCCTTCTCACTGAATCCACTCGAAGAGATAGGTTACAGTTTGCTAAAGAAATTCAATCCACTTCTTCATTTAATTGCCAAAAAGATGTCTGTGTACAATAATCGCTACTTTCTTCAGTTCAAGGAAAAAGACTAACAACCCTTTACATTACAAAATCTCTACTATTTAAAGTCAGAGTCGTTCAGTGTTCAAAAACAGAATAGTCTTGAGAATCCCCGATTCTCAAGATGTTCGTTAGATATGATTAATACAAAATCTCGAATTCTCCTTCATCAAAATCGTGAGCCATCATTCTAATCAGCAGGTGTTGCAGGAGTCGTTTCATAACAGGACTGGTGGCATCTGTTGTAACAGCTTCTGAGATTAACAAGATTCTGTCGTAGCAGTTGTGTAACAGTTGCGTCTATTGTAACAGCTTCCGAGATTAACAAGCTTCTGTCGTAGCAGTTGTGTAACAGCTTCCAAGATTGATGGGCATCCATTGCAGAAGTCATGTAACAACTTCTAGGATTGGCACATAGCTGTAACAGCAGCGAGTTTCTCGAAGTAGGTTGTTCTAACATTTTGATCATTAGTTAAATAATTTCATGGGTAATATAAGTGAACGTTATCAATCAAACATGATAAGTAAATGAAAATATAAAAGTAAGATGAATAGTTCATACCTTGGGAAAAAGGCTCTTGGTGCTCATTATAATAGTCATTTAACTTAGGAATGAGAAGGTTGAATGATCAAAAGGTGTAGTGAAAAGGGACATTTCAGGGTCCTAACAATTATATAAGTGTCCTACAATCAATTGATAGTCTGCAGCTCGGACTACTAGATTTTTCTTTTGTGCAGTGTTGAATTCTTGTGATGTGGTCCATGTACTCAAGTATTGAATGATGTCAGCAAAATATTCATCAGCTACTTGGACTGAAAATAATTGTGCATCAGGGATGTTGTCTTCTAAGTTCGTGGGTTCCTCTCCATTAGTGATCCTTGATATGTGATCAGGCCCTGCATTCATCTTCCCTGGCTTGACTATTACTTCAAAATCAAATTCCTGGAAGAGCAGTAACCATATATAAATTCTCCCCCCCAACACTGGCTTATTGACTAGGTATTTAAGAGTTGAATTATTTGTAAACATCTTGAAATGTTTACCCAGTAAGTAATGTCTGAACTTCAGGAGTGCATAAACCATAGCTAGGCCTTCTCTTTCTTTAGTATTGTAATTATGCTCTAACACTAACAGTTTTATGCTAGCAAATGCCATAGGATGGTCCAATTCCCCTATTCTTGGTTATGCCAGAATAGCTCCAAGTTCTATAGTTGATGCTTCTACATGCACATGAAATGTTTTTTCCCAATCTAGGAATACTAGTATTGGTGTTGTTACCATCTTCTTTTTTAGAGTGTCCAACCCTCGTTGACAGTACTCATTCCACTAAAACTTGTTATCTTTCCTCGATAGTTTCTCCATTGGCATAGTGATCCGCACATACCCTTTTATGAATTTCCTGTAGTAGCTTGTGTGTCCCAATGTTTCTCTCAACTAACGTACTAACTTTGGTGGTGGTAAATTAACAATCACTGCAATCTTGGCAGGATCTACTAGCAAGCCTTGTTTGCACACTATATGGCCCAATAATATCCCAAAAGGTGTCCCAAAGATGAACTTCTTGATATTTAGTGATATCTGACATTGTCTGCATCTTTCTAACATCATCCTTAATACCTCTACATGGTCCTTCAGCAGAATGTATACTGTCCAATCATCCAGGTATACTTCTAAAAACTGATGGATGAATTATTTAAAAGCAGTTATGACCACTCTTGATAATATAACTAGTTCATTCTTCAACCCAAAAGACATGATTGTATACTGGTAGGATCCCCATTATGTGGAAAAAGTGGTCTTGTACCTATCTTCTGGGGCTATCTTGATTTGATGGTAACCTAAGAATCCATCTGTGAATGAGTATGCTTCCTGGCCTCCTACATTCTCTAATACCTCATCTGTGAAAGGGGTAGGGAAAGGGTCATCAAGAAAAGAATCATTCAGCTTCCTTAGGTTGACACATATCCTTATCCCTCCTTTCTTCTTCTCCCGAACTACCATAGGTATGACCCATTCAGATTCCTCCACTATTTCTATGATTCCAACGTCCAACATCCTGTCAATTTATGCTTTTACTTTCTACATATATATTGGGCTCATTCTATATGGTCATTGTCTGACTGATCTAGCCTCATATTTGAGAGGTATCTTCATTTCTATAAAGGTTTTTGGGAACAGGTCATTGTACTCATGCAATAACTTTGTTATGTTTTCTACTTTTTGCTCATCACAGTAGTCTCCAATGCTAGCCATTTTGGGATTCTCAATTGTCCCAATATTCACTTTCTTCACCTTGATCGGTGCAGCAAACACTTATTATTCTAGAGGTGGGCCTTCCACCTCTCTTTCACCTTCATCTTCTATTATCTAAATGTTGCGCGGGTCCTCTTCATCTGGTGCTTCTTCCTGCACATGGTAGCATGACAATAATTCTTTCACTATCTGTCTGTTCTATTGTTGATCTTCTGTCATAAGTTCAACTTATGGTTCCTTAATGAATATCACCCCTCTGATTTGTTTGAGTGTTGAATCTATGTTGGGGTTATCATGTTCAAATGAGAAAGTGACTGTAAATATTTGTTGTAACACTGTCCATTCTGCAGTTCCTCTGCACAGTTCCTAGTCTACATACCAATTTTATGGGATTCCTTCTAGTGTATGAATAAAGTGATGAGGCCATTCCTTTGTTGCTATCATCGTCCATAATGTTTTTCACTTCTCCAAGTGTTCCAAAGGTGACCCTTTTCCATCATATCTCTGCATCATTCTACTCTTTTGCTCTGCGTCAAACCTAATGTGCAGTAATCGTTTGCATTGGTACCAGTCCCTAATGGTCTCTTTGTGCGCACCCCACCATCTTGTAGTTGTTTCCTTGAGCTCTATGACCAGAGCTAAGAGCCTATGATTCGGTAACACTTCATATTCATATATTTTTAGGAATTCTTATAAGTCGTTCACCCCATGAAAGCTAGGAGGTTATCTTATCTCTATAACTACTCATTGTATTGTGCGGTCTATTCTTGCACATATTCTTATGGAGACTTCATGTAATTTTCCAACATTGTATCTAACTCTGAAGCGCATGATGTGATACTTCTCCAAATGAGTACCCCAACTGCAGCTGGATTCACATAGTATTCTTCTCACGCGGTGGTTTTGTACAGCTGGTTAATTTTTCTTCAGGTCTAAGCAAGTGGGTTCTACAAACCTTTCTCCTTCTGATGGATCTAATGGTGCAATGACTCTATAATCTCCTAACTCAAATTTCATCTTCCTTGTCTTCAAATTGATTATGGCATGATTGTCGAATGCCCAATCCATTCCAAGTAGTGTTGGATAAGGTGTTGTTCCATCCACTATTTCTATTACTTTGAAGTCTGCCTTCGTGCACACTCCATCTAGATCTACCGTCACACCCTTTAGCCTTCCAATTGGTAGAACTCTGTGTTTATTTGCTAGTTTCAGCTAAAGAAGTGAATATCCTAATGTGGACTCTCCCGGACATTGCCATGTCTTGTTGGGTAACATGTTCACCTCAGAGCCTAAATCCAGTATGATGTCCCCCATATTGAAATCTCCAATGTTAGCATTTAATTTGAATTCCATGCTTGTCCTCCTTATTGTATGCAGGTGATTGACTGTTTTTTGTTCTAATTTCCCCTCTACCTATAAGTTACATATTTCTAGCATATTTTGCAACATTTTTACAGATGATTGGTAATTTAATAGCTTAACATAGGATTGCATAAAATCATTTATGGTACTTACTTGTCCTAGGGGTTGCACTCCATTAGTATGATCCAGCGAGGAAGTCATCTCATACTTTGGTATGTTCTGAGTATGTTGCATTGTTGATGTAGATGTAATGTCTAGCTTCAATAATTCTTCTCACGCTTACTGGAATATCCCCTTTTTGTTCTGCACATCAAATTTCTTTTGTGGTTCAACATTCTTCTTCACCCATTGTTGTTGTGCTAGATCCTGTCTTACTATGTCATTTACTATCTTAGTTCCTCTGCGCGTAACTATGTTGATATTTCTTCTGTCATCCCTTGCTTCCACAGAAATCCACTGAACATTCTGATTGTTCTGATTTCTCTTTTCCTGTATCTTCCCCAATAGTGTCAGACAGTCTTTTGTGTCATGAAATGATGCGCGACAATACATGCATATCGCAGGTGGAAGTGGATATTCTCTTGCATAATGTCCTAGTTTTTAACAGTTATGACATACCACCGGTCCTCTCCCTCTTCCAAATCCTCCTCTTTCTCATCCTCCACCTCTATATCCATCTCGATCTCCTCATGGTGCATTGTATTGGGGCACCTGGTTATACTTCGCGGGATTATACTGTCGTTGTGTGGTATTGTATTGCAACTGCACAGTGTTGTATTTTTGTGGTGCAACGTTAAATGGGGTTGGTACTTGGTTGAGCTGTGGTGCATCTTTCCCTATCATCATCTCTACCTGCACCCTATAGGTATTTGATGTTCGTTCCCTCATCAACTCCATTGTCCAGAAATCTTTGTCATCATGGCCTACTGACTTGCAAAAGTTGCAATATCAACTCTTAGGAACTATCTGGTATTTCTGCATCATTGGAAAATGGCATGGATCATTACCCTGTGTCTTACAGATCTCACACCATATTCTTCCTAATGGCAAAGGGTTTGGCAGTCCTGTTTCCATGTACTACGTGAATGTTGGGCATTCATTCTTGTGGTTTCCTTATGTCCTACATGTGGTACACCAAACAACTTCTCTTTTGTCCTTACCCTTGTTCTGGTTTATTTCAAATGTTAATTTCTTTAGATCCTCCTTCATCTCCTCTATGGATGGATCTGTCTTTTGATATTGGTTCTCTTCCAGTTGTAGGGCTGCCTGTAGAGCCTCTGCTTGATTTTGAAACTTCTGTTGTCTCAAAGGATACTTCAAGTATGGTAGCAAGGAATTGACAAACGGATGCCTATGTTGCATGTCTATCATGACATATTTTATCTTTCCCTTCAATCGTTTGAATCTCTAGTCAATATCCCACATAGATTATCATGGTTTTTGTTTGATTTCTATCATCTCATTCATGTATTTATCCTCTGAGCTAGGCTTCTGGAATTCATTTATCAACAACTTCTTGATATCCACAATCGTTTTGGTTGTCCCTGGTGGACTGTTTCCAGCTAATCTCATGTACCAATCCAATGTGCAGTCTCTTAGAGTGATGGCCAACTGCACAAGTTTAGTGTCTTCATCTGTGATCTGTTTTTCTTCCCATATCTTTTCACAAATGAACAAGTGCCTCTTAGGGTCCTCCGACGCCTCTCCCTTGAATTCTGGTAATCTGATGGTGGGACCGTGTCCTTCCATCCAGAATGTTGAACTACTACCTCCACGTAGTGTATATACTTGGCTACCACTTCCTGAACTATTTCCTTCAGTTGTTTCTCCTTGACTACATGTAATTCATTTTGTCTTCCTTTCAAAATTTAGTTGTCTAAATGGTGGTGTTCTTATTGGTGTATTAGTCGCACATGGGTTTATGGGTTCCACATTGACACTAATATGGATAGGATTGTTGTCTTTTGTTCTTGTTCTTGGACCTCTTGTCTTCCTTTCATATGTCGCTCGCAGTATTTCCTCAATCGGCTCCACCGCCAGAAGATCCTCTACCTCTTCTTCATCACTTTCCAAGCCTTCCCTCACGGCTAGGGCTCTCTTCTTGTTGTTCATCTTATATTGATAGGGTACTCCACTGTGCGTTCTTTCAAATGTTTCCATGATATGCTTGATCTGGTCTTCCCCCATCATGATTGGATCCAAAGCCTCCTCCTTCTTTCCTCTATCCATTTCTTCCTCCATTTCTTTGTCTCTTGGCAATGCTTCCCCCCTTCCCCCATGCATGCAGGGAAGTTTAGTTGTCTAAGGCCATTGTCATTACACCCTTGTTATATAGTAATATCTTAATGGAAGCATACAACGATCGGATATACCTACCTCGAGGTCCCTTCAGGAAATCTTTCTCTCTTGTGTTGTAAGACTTCGCAATATTTACTGCAAATTATGTGATAAATCCTACAACAATGTTGTCTAACTAGAAATCTACTGTGCGTGTAAATTTATTGTCAACTTGTTATAAGTGCGCGATCTCCATAAGATTCCACTCTAGTTGTCTGATTCAATTTGTAGTGTGGTTTTCTTTCCATCTCAATATCCACTTCTGCAATACATGTAGGAAATCACAGAAAAATACTTCATGCAAGTCGTTGAATACGTACTTGTCCATGTATGTGCACGGTGTTAACTTCAAGTTTCTATTATCTTTCTGTGCAAAATCCATCTCCTTTGTTTTCAATCAGCTCTCAATATATTCCTTCATTGGGTTCCACAGTCTCAATATCCCCTTTTATATTCTCATGTTTTTGTCGCCAGATCTAATATTCTTTTTACGCTTCTTCAGCAGATCTTAATCACTCAATCCCATTCTATTCCAACCAGAAACAGAACCATTTGTTGGTTATAATATATCTACATTATCCACTATGATCTCATCTTATCATCATAAGTTGACCCAAGTTTAGATTTAACAAGCTCCCAACAAAATCTGTAATATACCTCAAAACTGTAAAAAAAAATAAAAAATATTTTATTATTAAAATGAGGTCTACAATCTCAAATCAAACTTTATAGGTTTATCAATACATGGGGAAACAAACTACATTCTGCCATAAATCTTCTGTAACGCAATTTATTTCTGACCTATCACAGTATGTCAAAATTTTCCTACCTTACCTCTTGACTGATATACAACTTGTAAGGTTAAATTTCTGAGATTTTTTTTGAAATTTCCCTTTTCTTCCCAACCTACTCATCTATAGCCATAATACC
>JASDQU010103531.1:266038-278492 GCA_032191745.1 Picea mariana | reverse complement strand
CATTAAGATCTGGTTGACTAAACAAATATTTCACTCCGCTATTATCTGTCAGTAATAGAAATTTTCTACACATTATGTAGCATCGCCACATTTTTAAAGCATGTATTACTGTTGCCAATTCTAAGTCATGAGTGACGTAGTTTCGCTCATGTTCTTTTAATTTATGGGACTCATAACAAATTACATGTCCTTCCTGAGTTAGGACACCACCTAGTCCTTCTTTACTTGCATCAACATAGATGGTAAAGTCTTTATCTGGGTCTGCTACCTTCAATATGGGTGCGATTGTCAATAATTCCTTCAGCTTGTTAAAACTATCTTCACACTTCTGTGACTAGTTAAACTTGGTTCCTTTATTTTGTAATGACGTGATAGGGTAGGCTGTTTTGGAAAACCCTTCTATAAATCTGCAATAATATCCGGTGATTCCCATGAATGACCGGATATCCGCTACATCCTTAGGTACCGACCATTCCATGATGGATTTTATTTTCTCAGGGTCTATGACAATGCCTTCTACTGAAATTACATGTCCTAGATATTGTATTTCCTTTTGATAAAATTCACACTTATCAAATTTGGCATAGAGTTTATGTTTCCTCAACATTTGCAGAACTATTCTTAAGTGTTCTTCATGTTCTTCCTCCATTTTAGAATATACCAAAATATCATCAATAAATACTACTACAAACTTGTCTAAGTACTGACTGAAAATATTGTTCATCAATCACATAAACGTGGTTGGTGCATTAGTGAGTCCGAAAGGTATGACTATGAATTTGTACTATCCATATCCTGTTCAAAAAGTTGTTTTTCTTATATCTTCATCCCTTATCCTTACTTGATGATAACCGGATCGTAAATCCAATTTGGAAAATATCTTAGCCCCACCTACTTGATCAAACATGTCATTTATCCTGGGTAAGGGGTACTTGTTCTTAATAGTCATTTTATTCAATTGTCTATAATCGATACAAAGTCTTAGAGTACCATCTTTCTTTTTCACAAAGAGGACTGGTGCCCCCCATGGTGAAATGCTTGGTCTAATATACTCTTTGTCTAACAGTTCATGTAATTGTATTTTTAATTATGTCAATTCTAGTAAACTCATTTGGTAAGGTTCTTTTGACATAGGGGCTAAACAAGGTAGTAGGTCTATGGATAAGTCTATTTCCCTTCTAGGAGGTAATTCTGGTATCTCATCCACAAACATGTCTCTGAATTTGCGTAGGAAAATAAAGTCTTCCAACTTTGGCTTATCTTCTTCTTCTAACAGATTTGTTAGTTGGATGGCATAAACTTGACCTCCCTTTCTCATACATTTCTTGAATTGCATCGCTGAAACTTGTCTAACTGATACAGGTTTTGGTATACCTTGGGCTGTTCTAGTAGTGCCATAATCATCTTTAAAGTTATATGTCTTTGTATAAAAATCTAGTACTGCTTTGTGCTTTTCCAACCAATCCATTATAATAATCATATCATAAGATCCTACTGGTAGGATATTCAGATTCGTTCTTATGTTCTGACCATCTAAGATGAACTTGAAATTAGAAATAAAGTCAACTACTTTCCTTTTAGTTCTTGTTGCTAGTTGTACCAGCCATGATTTTTCATTCTTCAGTTTCTTAAGTTTATTTGACTCTACTACATTAGGAGTAATATAACTTAACATAGATCCAGAGTCAATTAAAACAAAAACTTGAGTGTTATTGATTTTTCTTTCGATTTCTACCACAGAGGACCGGTGGTCAACTTGTCGACCGTCTATGGATGCATTAATTCGATGCAGGCTTCTTCCTACATCACCCACCATCGAATATTCCTATAGATTATGAACAATAGTTCTATTTGTTGTGCTTAAACGTGGAAAATTCCTCTTGAGATGAGGTTCTCCACATTCCCAACACTTTAGCGGTTCCCGGGGGTTGTCCCTGAACTTCTTTGTTCCCAGGTTTACTGGTTTACCGCCTCCTTCTATGCTTGGATGGTTTGAGTGAAAATATTTTCTAGGAAATCTTTTTCCTGCATTCCAATACGGAGCTGACTATAACCCTTCTTCCACTGGCTCATTTTGTCTTGTTTCTTATCCTTCCAAGATTTGGGAAATTCTGCCCACTGTTTGTACTAGTCGTAGCACATCCATCCTTTCCTGAATACTTCACTCAAGGATTTGGGGTTGTCAAACTCAATTTTGTGTTGGTAGGACTGTGGTAAACAGTTTAAGAATCGCTAGATTTTTACCTTGTCTTCCCAGATGTAAGGTACGAACCTGAGTAGTTCTAGAAATTTGTTTATAAGGTCCTCCATTGTCATCTCTCCAAGTCGTAACTCATAAAATTCTTTCGTCTTCCTTTCGTAGTAGATTTCAGAAAGGTATTGTTTCTTGAAATACTTCTTAAAGTCAGACCTTTCCATATGTTTCTCCTTTAGGCCCTTGGCCAATTTCAGATCTTGCCACCAAATGTTGGCCTTCCCTTTCAGGTTGTAGATGGCCACTCTGACCTTCATATTAATGGATTAGTTGTAGATCTAGAAGTATGTTTTTGATGTCTAACAACCATGCCTCAAATTCTTCTCCTGTTCTAGATTCTCCATCAAAGGTAGCTAGTTTAATCTTTTTAAATTATCTTTCAAGGTCGTCTACTTGTTTTCTTTTTCTGTCTACTTTAGTTTTGTTCTGAGCTAAAGGTGTACCTTCAGACAAACTATCTCCTTTTTCTGTTTCAGGCCTAGAATTCTTGGAGGCCCTTTTGCTTACCTCTTCATCATGGTTATCATCCTTTGGGATTTTCTTGGTCACTATACTACGTAGTAGGACTTCATTTATCTCTTGTTGTTCCTACTATGCTTTCTTCAGTTTCTCATTGTCGGCTTTGAAAAACTACAGTTCAACAACAATATTCCTCAATGTTTCCATCACTTCCGTGGGTGAGCCTCCATCACTGTTATTTATTGGATCTCCAGGAGGCCTCTGCTCTGAATTTCCTTCCATCTTGATTTCTGCATTGTCCTGCGCTGCCATAATTAACACAAAACATAAAGGGCTTTCCATTTGTAACAATAAATGTTTATTAGTCTTTCCTAAATCAAAATATATACTAAGCAACTAATGTGTCCATGTTCAGTCCCATTGTTCTAACTTTCACTCTCATACCATATGTAATATACCTCAAAAATGTCAAAAATAAAATTCTTTTTATTATTAATATGAGTTCTACAATCTCAAATCACATTTTATAGGTTTATCAATACATGGGGAAACAAACTACATTTTTCCATAAATCTTTTGTAACACAATTTATTTCTGACCTGTCACAGTATGTCAAAATTTTACTACCTTCCCTCTTGTCTAATATACAACTTATAAGGTTAAATCTCAGATAAGTTTTAGAAATTTCCCTTTTCTTCCCAACCTACTCATCTATACCCATAATACCTATACCATAGATTAGGTTTGGGGCTTAAACAAATCCTAACTCCCTTTACCTAGGAGATTTCTATAGGTCGCGTGCAATAGTATTCAACTTGTTTATTCCAGCAAACAAAAGAAGTTTTTTCCCTATCTATCTATCTATCTATCTATCTATCTATCTATCTATCTATATATATATATATATATATATAGACATGGGGTCGCGTTGTACTCCCTAGAAGGAATATGTGACTTAAACGATATATGTTTAGCCTCCACATATCAATCTTGAATATAGGTGAATCCTTTCTTAGGGATTTATCGCATCTATTGCTTCATTAAGAGGTCTTCTGAGAGGCTTTGCATTTTATTTTCCTGTCGAAGCACATTGTCATTTGGAAAGGGAGTTACCAGGTGGAACGATCCTATCATTTTCGTCGGTAAGTTTCTTTTTGCACTATGATCTGGTTATTAGATTACTCTTGGTTCCTTTAGTACAATGACATAAATCTTGGGCTGCAACTCTGGTTATTATAATCCCCTTTTTGTTTTAGGATATTATACTATAACTATAATACTTTGTAAATTCCACAAGGTTAAACTTACGTTGGGGTTGTCTTCAAGCCTTTCGACATCCTTTCGTTACCTTGTTACTCTATGTCCACGCCCCAAATAGTTCCCTTAAGGCACTGTTTATTTACAGTGAAGAGTCTGTTATTATCTTTCTTGGGGTGGAAACCATCATTCAGTAAAAAGAAGCAATATTAATTATGGGTGAAGTGGATGAATAGTGATAAAATATTTCCTTTCTGTACTTTCTTGGTTTAAATTAAAATTACTAACATATTCGTTTTGATTTTCTTCTCGTAATGTCTGCATTGATTTGTTTATTGTCTATTATTACTATTGATGGGACCCCTGTAATTTGTGAGGGTACCCATCAAGAAGCCTTGGGCTCCTCCTCCCCTTTTAGTCTAGAGATTTACTCGTCTCAACGCGACGATGAAGGGTATCAAACTCCTCAAATGAAAGTTTAGTAATACTTCAACTATTCCTTTCCCACTGTTACTCGTTTTTAATTTACTGCACTTCTATTGAACAGCTTATTAATGGCATTTATCATAACTCTGTATAGAAGCTTTGAACATGCAAGGACAAACACGGATATTTTCTTCTATCACCCACATAAGAGGTACTCGGGTTCAATCCTGCCCCTTCCAAGAAGGCCTAGAGGTTTATTGGTAGAATTATTCAACTAAGGAACTATCTCTGCAATAGAGATTGGTTCACTGTATGCTAGTATTTATCCCCGCTTCTCTTCACAGTCGAGCTATAGAGTTTAATTTTAAATCTTGTATAATTGACCAAATATTAAGTCGTATTATTGCTAGGTCTTATCTCGAGCCTTATTAAAATGGAAAAATACGAGGTGGCCTTCCTTCGTATACTGGGACTGTTTTCCTCAACATTTTTCTGAAATGAATGAAATGTGAAAATTAAATCTTATTTCCATTCCTGTAGTCTTACTATAATTTGTTTTTTCACCGTATATCCTAGGTACACATAAAATAGTACCGGAAGTAAAAAGAAAACCTTGTATTTACTATGGTGATGTTTATTCTGGATCTATAATAGTTTAGGTCGACTTTTCCCTTTTGTTTTAATCTGAGTGCACTCAAATTTTTCTGGGACTGATACCTTGTTTCCGTTCATTCAAATGTCTGAGTTATAAGTACTTGTCAAATTCATTGCTAACAGAGTCTAATTCATAGGTACTAAGATGATTCAGAGACTATCAATGTAACCTAACTTGTGGATACGACTCTGTAATTAAATCTGGAACATTTTCTTTATATCTACATATATCCAAGTTACCTATATATACACATAAACATAGCCATCTTATTATTTATGGAGTGGTTTGGTATAAATTCTAGAAGATTTTCCTTTACTTATTCTATATAGACATAGGTATTCTACAATTGTATACTAGCAAATCTCTAGCACCCACTGTAACGATTGATGAATGAACATTTACATGTGTGTGTGTGTGTGTGTATGTGTGTGTGTGTGTGTGTATATTCATAGCTACATTCATATTTTTTTTTAATATTTTGTGAAACCCTTAACATAGCAATCGTTTGTCTAAATTTCGGCTTTTTAATATACACAGATAAAAAGAAATATAAAACTCCAAAAAATTCTTTCTAGATTTATTTTGAGGTTCAAACAAATTGAAACTCGACTACAAAATTTGAATACTTAAAGGCGTATGACTCATGATGATCTCATGATACATAGAATATTTCCAGGACTTGTACTATCGGTACTTGCATGGTTAATTTATTGCTTCAAGCAGAATGGATCTGTTCTTGGCATGACTAAAACACAATAGTTTTGTAATGCTGCTTACTGTCTAGATTTGGATCTATTTTCACTAAAGATAAATTCATATATTAATATATTGATTCTATTACTACAACAGAGAACCTGTAGAAATCCCTATCAATACATTCGATAGTAAGCTAGGTTGTTTCTATAGAAGAAAATATAATATGATCATATAGCTACACAATTTAACTGAATCAGATTATTCCAATCATGATGAGTCTACAACAACTCTATAATTCCATCTAATACAATTGATAGTAAGATAATAATCTAGGATAGTAAACGTATTCAATTTTTCAATGACATAATTATAAAAGGAGAAAGTAGAAGAACATATCTGAATTAATTTGCGGGAAACAAAGGGAACAACTGCATTCCTCCCAACCTGAGAATAGGACAGCCAAATCACTTGTCTTATTCACCCCCTAGCTTGACCATGAATCCATGAGGGAGAAATTGAAATCTCCTCTTCAACAATGTTTTCTTCTCTCTCCAATTCTCTCCTTGCCTCACACTTAAGATCCAGTGTTCATAATAACAAGTGCATAGTAATTCTCCATTTCCCCAACATGCTAGGCAATGCCCTACCTCCTCACATATGCTATATATATCCAAGATTAATCTTGCCTAGGTATTTTCCCTCCCTTGGGAATTTTCGCAAGTTTCCAAATTCCCGATTTTCATGGGTTGCCAATGGCCAAATTCCTTATTTTCCACTTGTAACAATCATCCCTGAGGTATTTCCAACATGTTCCCCACTCATGGAGTCATGGTCAACTGATTTCAACATGGTTGTTCCATTTATCCGCCTACAATTAATTATAGAATATTTTGTATCATACAAGCGTCACAGTGAAGTAGTTAGTTGGGTCAAATCAAATCTTTGCCCAACAATCATAAATCAATAATTACAATTTATCAAATTTAAAATTCAGAATTGCCATAAACGGCAAAAAAATTCCAAATTCTACTAAAAACAAAATAATTTTCTAACAAATTTGAATTTCAAAAATACTTTATTTTTGGGGATGTCACACCCATGATGATGCCATAGATTATTTTAAGGCTTATGGTTGGGATATCTTCCTTAGTAAATTTTAAGGTTACAATCTTTTGGTTGCAGAAGCCTTTGCACATACCTTTGATGGGTTTAGAGCCAAGGCCAGGGATGTCCAATCGGAGGTCAGAGAGGACTTCGTATCTCGGGCAACAAGACTCCCATACGAAGGTGAAAAGTGGGTTAAAAATTCCAAAATGGAGGATGTTCCATGGAGAATTTTCATGGTCTCTCATGAGTCTACCTACTGCCCTAAAAGTATTCCCATTAACCTCTTGAAACCTAGCTGGCACGACCTCATTTTAATTTTTAAATGGTTTATCACATGTGAAGGTCGTTATGGTTTGATATTTTTATACCACATCCGACTGCTCATGTTATTCATAGGGATTTATTTGAAATTTTGTTATACTTGTTAATGAGCCTATATAAAATTTCAAAACACTATCAGCGATAGAGAATGAACTCTCTATCAAGTCTTTTTCATCACAGGCTCGTTAAAATCCTGTTGCTATCAAACCTATCATAAATCAGGGACAAATGGGAGAGTTTCCTGAGCCAAAATGTTTTTTCCCAGGTCCACATTATAGTGAACCTACCTTTAAATGTAAATCACAGTTTTGATAGTTTGGTGACCGAAAATTCAGGGTTTCAATTCACCTAATGGCTGTGAAATTAATGAATCTGTGCCTATTGCTTTGAAAACCCTCATGGTTAAGAAATCACAATGTATATTTTTGCCCATAAAAGTGTTGGAACAAGTAGTGGGAGAATTAAAAGGAAAATATTCTCATGTGCTTTCGAATGAACCTAATTAGAACCATAATTATAAACTTAGTGTAAGGAAAATTCGTAAGGGCAGAAAAAGCAAAGTTCAGAATTGAATTTTATGAATAAGAGGTCTGGTAGATTGATTTCTAGGAATTTAAGGAATCAGAAAAAGGATCATTTTATATCGATCCCTATGATCGAGGTCAATGATCACTTTTCATATCAAGAGATAAATGGTTTCCTGGATCAGGAAGATCCAGACAACTAATGTCCTGGGAACGTAAACAGTACCCAAGTCGAACAATATGACTTTGTGTCTAGATTACCCATGTTTCTGAAAGGCTAAGAATATTTTTCTCATATTAGTCACGACTTGAAACAAGCCATATGGAAGCACGAAATACATGCTCTTGAATACATTCCACATAGGTTTTCCATTGCACCAATGCATTGTGACAGTTGCTTAGATTGGATAGAACGTTATTACAAGGATATTACGTTGTTACAGAATCAAGTAAAACATATAGCTACTCATAATTCTCTACTGGAACAAGAGAAACAAGAGTTGAAACCACACATAGAAAGGGAAAATAAAAGACCCAAGAGATCCAATAATATAATCATAAAAAATACAACCAATTTCAAAGGCATCATAAATTTGGAACTGTCTGATCCTTCATTTGCAAATTTATAATGGTAAAAATGATTTTGTTTTATTTTATTTCATTATGTTATGAAAAATCAAAATAGTGAGATTTAATTTTGGTTTCCTTCATTAATAATAAGACTAGCTACAAAATCATAGATTCCGTAGCCAGTCTATTTCTGAATATTAGTTAGCATTATTTTCTGAATATCAAATTTGTTTTTCTATCTATAGAAAATTGATGATTATGATGTTGATTACATGGAGAAAACATCTTGGACGATACACTCTATTATTCAATAGTTTATTTCTTTTATGTTTATAAAAAATTGTTATTATTTTGACAAACCAACTCATACAGGAGTGGTTTCTAGTTTTACTATTTTTGTAATACTATCTATTTTTGGGGGATTGCACTCTATCTTGCATGATGAGAGTATGTGAATCCTGAGCTAGTTTAAATATTGGTTACTCTTAGTAGTGAAGAGATCTTTTGGCTAGGATACATTATGGACATATGATTTTGAAGACTTATACAAAGAAGTTGCTCACCATTTTCCTTTAGACCTGTGTGACGCTTACCCCATTATGTTTTTCCTCCATATTATGAAATGTTATTACATTTGATGCAACTTTAGTCTGGTTATTGTATGGTATTTCATATTATTAAGTATTTTGATGATGTCTATAATTTGTTGTTCCCTTTTACATCTATGATCAATCTATCATTTAATTATTGTTGAATTTATTCTAGATATTAAATGATGGATTACATTAATGCTTAGAATTGACTTTCCTCTCTTTATAAGTATTGATTATCATAAGGTCATCAGATATTCATATTTATCATTATGTCATTATGTTTTTCCTCCAATGCATCTATGAGTTTGTTCTAGGAGTATTAGCTTTGTTCTGTTACAGGTTTCCCTCATACACAGGAAAATTAGAAGCTTGAATTACACAGGGAGATAAATTCAGTTTAGTAGATTAGTTATAGGTTAGTTTACTTATTATTTAGTTACGTTGTTTATTAATGAAATCAGAACAACTTAAATTGGCTTTGATTATTTATTTTTTATTATTTCAATTATATTTGATTAGCATTCATTAGAGTTAGAATTTTAAATATTCAACAGAAAACATAAAAATATATGTGTTGTTTTTATTTCTTTCATAAACACATTCAAAAACATATATTTCACAAGATATCCAATAAATATTGCAAGTTGTATATATGTTGTCTATAATCATATGCACATATTCATGTTTCTATTTTGACTCGTGTAAATTATTAAACTTAGTATCATAGCTTTATATATTAGTTTCATTTCTGTTATTATTTTTAGGATTTCAATTGGCCAATGGAGCCATTAAACCCGTCAGGTCATTTCATTCCAAACGAATTGGGTTATTTAGACAACCGTGGTCCAGATTTGACCTTCCAGTTGACAATGTGTTATTTACGCCCATCAAAAAATGGTGCTAGAAGGAGGGCTTGAAACACCAAGGTAAATTTAATGATTAAATTTTTTACCCCTCAACCTGTCATAATTCTAGATTTATAATGTCTTCTTCTGTGTCATCTTGAAATGTAATAGAAGGTAGGCCAGACTGACAAGCTGGCCTTGCGGGAGTCTTTATTTTGAATATATTTAATTCCCCATGGCTCCCCAAATCACTGTGTTGGAACATGTTTTCCACTTCTCATTACCTGATATTCCCAACGAGATAGTCTCTTGATTGTCCAAACTCACCTTTTATGGTGGGGGGGATATATCTGCTAACGACCATATTAACACGTTTTGGTGTAAATGCATCAAGCATGATATTTTTTTTTAAAGGTTTTATGAAGATTGTTTTGTTTTACTTTTAGGGGTCAAATTAAACATTGGTTTGAGTCTTTTCCATCATATCACTTTTTTTATTAGTTTCAATTTGTAGAGAAATTTTTATATGCTTTTGAAAACTATGATTACAATCAATTATGTGAAGAATTTCAGGCGTTACTAATCAATGCCAATTCATCTCCAGAAGGATTTTCAACAAGAATCCATCATTTTCTCTGTAAATTTAATCTTGATGACATGTCATTTGTACTAAATCTCCTCTATCATGCTTGCATCCCTTTCATCCAGTCATATTCAATCGTGAATGATGAACTAGTTACAAATCCTATCACTCAATTGTGAGAAGAATTTTGTTCGCAGGATGAGAAGAATCCATCTGAAAATTTTGAACAAGCAAGGGAGGTAGAATCCATTGAAAAGGTTCTTACAAACAATAAAATTGGTTTTTCCTCTAAATCATTGTATTTTTGGTCCTTGACCATCATGGAAGAAGATTTTATTTTGGGTCAAGGTGGATGTCCTCATTCTTCTAACTCTTGCTCTAATCAGTATTTAAATTCAGTTACGGAAGAACACTTAGGTGATTAAAACGATCTTAAGCTTTCTAACATTCCAATGAAACTGATTAGAGATGTAAATATGCAATTTGAAGAAGAAACCTTAAAACTTCATCCACAAATCTACCTTATCCACATGAAATATTAGATGTTTGTCATGGAAGTTTTAAATTATCTATCATATAGGAGGGAAATTTAGATGATCATATTATGTTCAAGCATTTATCACCAAAACGTAGTGAAAATTTTAAGGAAAGTGAAGAGGAATCTCTTGAGAATACCATTGTTAAATATCATATTTCAAGAGATTCTTTTCATGTGCTTATTTTTTATTCCTTTTACTCTTTATATCTCGATCTCTTCTTAGATTCTGCTGGAATTGATACTTTATCCACAATATCTTACTTTTTTCCATTACAATAAAATATTTTCGATGTTCTAAGATTTGGTGAAATTAATTCCAAACATAACATTTATGAAGTCGGATTTGATGCTCTTTCACTTTCATCACTCACATGGAAAAAGGATAAGTTTCAAGATGATTTTACATGATTTATTTTTGAAAAAGACAATGCAGTCATTCCTATGGAGATCAAATATTCTACATTGCATATGCATTCTTTGATTAGTTCGAATTTTAATGTTTATGCTTCACATTTTGAAACAATCAATCTTATAAAAGGAAGCATTCAAACCAATGATCTAATTCATTCCATGAATCATCTTATGATGTGTTCCCAATTGATATATCCATTTCATCAAATTCATAGTTTGCATCCTAATTTTTATGAGAGAATGGCTGGAGGATTCATATATAAAGAAGTTTCAAAAGAATGGCAAGGTTGTGCTTGATTTGTTTTTTAATGAATATATAGTAGGTAAGCATGAAATATTTATTTTGTATCTACAAATACTACATTCTTTCGTGCTAATTTTTGACTTTCTATGCCTTGCAGGATTAAATAGGTTCTTGTGGATGCACTGTACATACGATTTTACTTAGCATTTTTTTCTATTTTAGTAGTTTAGAGTAGTTTTAGGAGTAGGTTTCCTTTAGTTTTATTTCTCACTATTTCTCTTTGTAATAATGTAGTTATGACCACAATTTTGCACACCAAGGGAACCATAATATGAATGTTGTCAAGGAAGAACACTTCAAATCTTTTTCTCTCTTCTTTGCGTTGAATATTTTTGTTCAAAAATGTAGTATCATCATGAAAAATTTAAATCGAAAGTAAAGAGATAAGTAAATTTGAACTATCAATTCAACCCTGACTCGAGGTGCCACGAGTAGGACTGCATTCATATTAATAAGGATTTTTCTGTTCTCTTTTAGTCTCTCAATAGATTTTTCACTTGATGATTTCAGATCCACCCTCTTGTAAATTTTTTATTTTAGTTTTATTTTTTGTTTTTTTGTTTTTTTTGGTTCTTTTCATTTTGCTTGATTTTGATTTGTTTTATAGATGATTATGTTTGAATCACCATTCATTTGTTGAAGGGAATCATAATTTCTATTTATTAGCAACAGTTGATAATAGTTCAAGCACGTGAACATTAAGTGCTAAACTCAGATCAATGAAAGTAAGCTTCTGTCCAATTATTGTTTCTTGTTTCTCATTAAAATCACAGGAAGATGCGATTATCCTTAACAAAATTCTAACGCCGTCCCTATTTTAATGAGGACAACTAAATTATTATTTCCCATCCTAGAGATGATTTCTTGATAGAATTATAATTGTCCAGATCATGATGAAAGTCATCCGAATA
>JASDQU010103531.1:239856-265547 GCA_032191745.1 Picea mariana | reverse complement strand
ATACTATAACTGAATCAATCCGGTTGGAGTTCACGTGTTTCCACTCGTCGAAAATACAGAGGGATTCATTTACTTTGCAAAGTATTGATGTGAAGGGGGGTGGTCCGTTGTCAAAAAAAATTAATGCTCTGAATCTTCCATTAATGGTAGACAGGTGTGCGCAAAATACGATGATACTGCCTGGTCTTTCATTCACTCCTGATGTGCCAGCTTGACCATCATCACATGGCTATCTGTCCTCTGAATCCTTCAGCAATTAATTGAGTAGTTGAGACCCTTCTTAGGGTTTTATCATATGTATTGTTTCATTGAGAAGTCTTTCGAGAGGCTTTGCATTTTATTTTCCTGTCGAAGCACACTGTCGTTTGGAAAGGGCGTTACCAGGTGGAATGATACTATCATTCACCCCAGTAAGTTTCTTTTTTCACTGTGATCTTGTTATTAGATGACTTTTGGTTCCTTTAGTACAATGGGAGAAATCTTGGGCTGCAACTCTGGTTATTATAATCCCCTTTTTGTTGTAGGATATTATATTGTAACTATAATACTTCATAAAGTCCATAGGGTTAAACTTACGTCGCGAAATAGATTTTGTTGGGGTTGTCTTCGAGCCTTTCAACACCCTTTCGTTACCTTGCTACGGTGTGTCTATGCCCCGAATAGTTCCCTTAAGGCCCTGCTTTTTTACAATGAAGAGTTTGTTATTATCCTTCTTGGGGTGGAAACCATCTTTGAGTAAAAAGAAGCAATATTAATCATGGGTGAAGTTGATGAATAGTGATAAAATATTTCCTTTCTGTACTTTCTTGGTTTAATTTAAAATTACTAGCATATTCATTTTGATTTTCTTCCGGTAATGTCTGCATTGATTTGTTTACTGTCTATTATTACTAATGATGTGACCCCTATAATTTGCGAGGGTACCCATCAAGAAGCCTTGGGCTCCTCCTCCCCTTTCAATATGGAGAGTTACTTGGCTCAACACGACGGTGAAGGGTATCAAACTCCTCCAATGAAAGTTAAGTAATACTTCAGCTATTTCTTTCCCACTGTTACTCGTTTTTTAATTTACTGCACTTCTGTTGAACAACTTATTAATGGCGTTTCTCCTAACTTTGTATAGGAGCTTTGACCACGTGAGGACACACATGGAGATTTTCTTTTGTCACATGCATAAGAGGTACTCAGGTTCCATCCTGCCCCTTCCAAGAAGGCCTAGACAAATATTGGTAGAAGGATTCAACTAAGGAACTATCTCTATAATAGAGATTGGTTCATTGTATACTAGTCTTTATCCCCGTGCTTCTCTTCACAGTCAAGCCATAGAGTCAAATTTTTAAATTTTGTATAATTGGCCAAAGATTAAGTCAGATTCTTGCTAGGTCTTATCTCGAGCCTTATTAAAATGGAAAGATACGAGGTGATCTTCCTTCGTATACTGGGACTGTTTTCCTCAACATTTTTCTGAAATGAATGAAATGTGAAAATGAAATCTTATTTCCATTCCTGTAGTCTTACTATAATTCGTTTTGACACCGTAGATTCTAGGTACACATAAAAGAGTACCAGAAGTAGACAGAAAACCTTGTATTTACTATGGTGATGTTTATTTTGGATCTATAATAGTTTAGGCCGACTTTTCCCTTTTGTTTCAAACTGAGTGCACTCAAAGTTTTCTGGGACTGATACCTTGTTTCCAATCATTCAAATGTATGAGTTATAAGTTCTTGTCAAAGTCAGTGCTAACGGAGTCTAAGTCATAGGTACTAAGATGATTCTGAGACTATCAGTGTAACCTAACTTGTGGATATGACTCTGTAATTAAATCTGGAACATTTTCTTTATATATACATATATCCAAGTTACCTATATGTGTGTGTGTGTGTGTGTAAATATAGCCATCTTCTTATTTATGAAGTGGTTTGGTATAAATGCTAGAATATTTTTCTTTACTTATTCCATATAGACACAAGTCTTCTACAATTGTATACTAGCAACTCTCTGGCACCCACTGTAACGATTGATGAATGAACATATATATATATATATATATATATATATATCTACATTCGTATTGTTGTTTAATATTTTGCGAAACCCTTAACACATCAATTGTTTGTCCCAATTTGGGCTTCTTAAACTATGCAGATAAAAAGGAATATAATACTCCAAAAAATTGTTTCCAGATTTCTTTTGAGGTTCACACAGATTGAAACTTCACTATAGAAGTTGAATACTTAAAGGCGTATGACTCATGATGATCTCATGATACATGGAATATTTCCAGGACTTGTACTATCGGGACTTGTATGGTTAATTTATTGCTTCAAGTAGAACGGATCTGTTCTTGGCATGAATAAAACACAATAGTTTTGTAATACTACTTATTGTCTAGATTTGGCTCTATTTTCACTAAAGATAAATTCATATATTAATACATTGGTTCTATTACTACAATAGAGAACCTGCAGAAATCCCTATCGATACATTCAGTAGTAAGCTAGGTTGTTTCTACAGTAGACAGTATAATATGATCATATAGCTACAGTCTTTAATCGAACCAGATTATTCCTATCATGGTGAATCTACAACAATTCTGTAATTCCATCTAATACAATTGACAGTAAGATAATCATCTAGGATAGTAAACGTATTCAACTTTTTTCAATGACATAATTATAAAATGAGGAAGTAGAAGAACATAATTGAATAATTAGTTCACGGGAAACAAAGGGAACGACCATGTTCCTTCGAACCTGAAAACAGGACAACCAAATCACTTGTCCTATTCACCCCCTAGCCTGACCATGAATCCATGAGGGCGAACTTGAAATATCCTCTTCAATAATGTTTTCTTCTCTCTCAAATTCTCTCCTTGCCTCACACTTAATATTCAATGTTCATAACAGAAAGTACACAGTAATTCTCTCTTTCCCCAGCATACTAGGCAGCATCATGCCTCCTCACATATGCTATACATATCCAAGATTAATCTTGCCTAGGTATTTTCCCTCCCTTGGTAATTTCCGCAGCTTTCCAAATCCCTGATTTTCAAGCGATGCCAATGGCCAAATTCCTGATTTTCCACTTGTAACAATCAGCCCTGAAGTAGTTCCAACATGTTCCCCACTCATGGAGTCATGGTCAATTGATTTCAACATGGTTGTTCCATTTGTCCTCCTGCAATTAATTATAGAATATTCTGTATCATACAAGTGTCATAGTCAAGTAGTTAGTTGGGTCAAATCAGATCTCTACCCAACATTCATAAATCAATAATTACAATTTATCAAATTCGAAATTCGAAATTGCCATAAATTGAAAAAAAATTCCAAATTCGAATTTACTAAAAAGGGAATAATTTTCTAACAAATTTGAATTTCAAAAATACTTTATTTTTGGGGATGTCACAAAATCCCTATAAAACTATCAACCCTCTTGGTATACCAGAAGGCAACGCAGTAAATAGAGTGCACTGTGTGGTCTCACCTGAGATAGTTCTATGGGTGGTTGCAATGATCAAATGCTTGCATCCTGGGAATAAGTGGGGATCCGTGGTTGTACCTTGTAATCTTCATTTATTTAGTTTAAAATGTTAACTAATTAGTCACTCTTAATCATGCATGTGGAATATCAAATCTAACTAGTTCCTTCATTCAGTCATCTAGCATTTAATCATTAACAACAATGGAGATGCATAACATTCAATCACATAACAAAAGTTTTATAGTGGTTCACCCCCCCGGGCTACATCCACAAATATTTGGCTCTCAAGATATTTTATTATGTCTCAGCAATAGATCACGTCGCGCACGTTTACAGTCTTGGATCTTATAATCTCAATAGGCTTCCTGGTCCCTGTGAGGCTGACTAGATCACACCAGGATCCTTTGCCTATGATCTAACCCTCAGGATCAAGTTGCTCGACTCTTCTCTAGCTCACCAACTTAGACAAATGTTGCAGTTCTACCCTCTATCATTCTTCTCTCTATCTATCTTGGTCTATATCAGTCTCTCTCAGTCTCTCTCAATCTCTCTCCCTCTCCTAGACCTCTTATGTTCTACTTATACATACTCTTGGCTTAACAACAATTACAATATCATGCAAAAACCCTAGCCCTAGTATAGCTAGGTCTCCCTTGCATGTGCGCCTCGCATGCTTCCCTCGCATGTGCTTATGTTCCTTCCATCTGTCTTTTCTTCCACTTCATGCTTTTATCTCAAAAAATGGAATTTTCCCCAAAATGGGCCTTCGCCCAACATAATTTAATTTGGATGGATTGATCATCGTTGGTGGAAACAAGAAATCAAGAATATAAGGAAATCATATTACTTGTTTTAATCACATGTAACACCCCTAATTGCAAAGCTTTGATGACAAATATTTTTGGAGGGTATTATGATAGGACCCTGAGGAGAGGCATATATGTTGTTAAATGTTACTATAATCAGGTAAATGTATATGTAACAGTAGTCATCCTAATAAAGCAACCACATGTGCAATGTGTGAATATGTATATATATAGATATCATGTAGTCATTATTGAAATGGATGTATGAAGGTATTGAGGTATTTGGAGGAGTTTCTCTTATTCTTTAAGGAGTTCTTGTGTAAATCATCGTTGTCATCTATATTGAAGTTGTGCTCCATGCTAGCATTTGGTGTACATGGTGTGTACTCTATTTTGTTATGATATTTTAAGTATTTATTACATAACAACATGCTAGATGAGAATGTAGAATGTGTGTTCTTAATAAGTATAGAGTTAACTTCACTAGCTCAAAATCAAACTTCAAAATCCAAAACAATCATTAGATACTATCATTAAAAAAACAATGATGATAAACTACAATTCATTGGGGTGTTTTATTTTATTGTAGATACTACACTAAACAATTCTTAAGCTTGTGGGAGAATTTCATGACACCTCAACATTTATAGACTTACGAACTCAAGAACTAAGAGATTATTATTATAATAATATAGAGGCCATGACATTACTACATCAATGATATTATACTTTATTTTGGCTATATTTGTTCATGCAATGACAAAAAATGAATAATGATGAAAAACCAAAGATTATAACTACACCCAAAAGAATCCAAATATAATCATAAAAACAATGACAATATGGATTCCAAATAACATCTATCAATCTCTCTACAATTTGAGATAGATATCTCTCTACAATTTGAGATAGATATCTCTCTACAATTTGAGATAGATAAAAGAGTAAGACAAATTTGAAACCATTTCCATAATTAGAATCCAAAAATAATGGTGTCTATTGTTTACATTGTCAATCTTTTGGTTTTATCTTGGTTTAGATATACATATGCTTATCAGACTTAGGTTTAGATATGGATATCAAACTTTAGAAATTATCATTTTAAGATTGTGGAATGTATTATCTAAGACATTTTAAGATATTTTTTAGGCTTGATCTATAGACAACAATAGTATTGGAGATGCTTTAGCGATTTTTTGCAATGTGAGAGCTTAAGCTCAAACTGTTCATCAAGTTAGTTTTGAAGTTGTTTTTGTTTTTATTCATTTTCATGTAAGACCTGATTTGTAAAGTGTTATGGATATTCCACTAGAATATTTTTTCATAGTATATCTTGTATTATAATGAAATATTTTATTATGTACGTTTGTTTCATTAGATATTAGATTTATTATCACTAGTTTATTGCTCAAATTTACGAAAATTACCAAAATATTAAAATGAAAGAACAAGCACAATGAACACAAGATGTACCCTGGGAAACTCGATATGGAAAGAATCCCAACTAGAAGGTGAGGCCTATGCTCTGCTCTATTTTCTTCAGTTATGAAAATTAAAATACGAAGAAAGAGGCACTCACTATGGAGTTTCCTTTGACATTGAGCCTTGAATGGATACTACATAATCTTCTTTTATGTGATGTTTTAGACTCTGCAATTTTCATAATCCTGAGGAGACATAACGAATTATATGTGGAAATTTTTTCATATTTTGAATCATTATAATTTGTGATATATATTGTGGAAGTTGGGGATTTTTACTAATCCTTCAATTAGTCTTAAATAAGTCATTTTTGTATTTGTGTTGTAATATTTTATCAGTAAAGGTTCAGATTGTGAAATTTGTAAGAGTTTAAAAAGTCATATCAGAGTACTACATGCTGAAATTTCAAATTCATAGGGGTTCAAATTTCAAAGATATATCAGGACAAAGGTCATCCATCCATATATAATCCAAATTAAGGGTTTGAAAGGTATGTAACTTACAATTGGCATAACGTTTTATTGGAATATTTGTTTTTGGTGATTCAAAATTTGTGATAAAGAGAAAATAGATGACAATTATTATTGTTATTCCACATGGCTCCAAAAATGATTTTAACACCAATTAAACCTCCATAAGTATCATCTATAAATCGTGAATAAAATGAGGAGATACATA
Source organism: Picea mariana (assembly GCA_032191745.1). Lineage (NCBI taxonomy): Eukaryota > Viridiplantae > Streptophyta > Pinopsida > Pinales > Pinaceae > Picea > Picea mariana. Next base: position 259,095 of record JASDQU010103531.1, on the reverse strand, counting down.
ACAAGCTATCAAAATTGCAGGAACAACTTAATGATTTGAGTGCTAGGTCAATAACAAGTGATGAGTCGGTAAACACACAAAGAAAAATTCAAGAAATGGAAATGAAAGTGGATGAAATCGAAAATAAGATGGATGAAAATAAGAATGACATGAAAATTAACATGGATGAAAATAAAGAAGAAATACAAAAATCCACGAAGAAATTGAAAAATTCTATGTCTTCCATGATCTTTCATGATCTAGATGAGAGAATCCCTAAAGGAGATATCAAAAGACAAGGAAATTGTGAAAACAAGGAGAACAAGGTTGTTGAGACTCAATCACATATGGGGAGTATTTTGCCACTTTTGGAGAGAACAAATTCTTAATCTCAAAATCATGATCATTATTACTGCAAGATCCACATTATCAAGGCTTCAACTCAGCACCAAGGAAATACTTCATTCCAAAGATCGATATGAGGAAGTTTGATGGTAAATATCCTATAACATGGATATTATATATGGAGCAATATTTTGATCTACACCAAGTTCCAAGCTTACAAAAGGTACCTATTGCATTTTTGTATTTAGAAAATGATCAATTTGTTTGGTATCAATCACTTTGTGAAGTAAAAAAGAATTATGTTATCTATTAGTCCATTTTTACGGATGAATTGATTTTACATTATGGGAATATTAAGAGAAATACATTGTTTAGTCAATTGATAAATATTTGACAAAAATGTCCAATTATAGAGTGTTAGAGCTAATTTTTCCTCACCCCATGCAACTTGCTTAGATGACCTTTCCATTTCCCTATGCATAATTGAAGTCCCCTTTTGTATTTTCCATATCCAAAAAATCATATTTTTTCACATATATGCACCCTACTAGTTATATAGCATGCGTATATGCAAGTTGCACCACTACAACCCACGTACATTGGTTTTGGTGCTCAAAATTAAAAGTTGTATCTGGTTTCCATGTCATGTCATGAGATCCATGATCCTTGACCTTCCATATACTGGAAATGTTCTGACTCGACCCTTCAGTTCCATTTGAAGTCTATAAATTGAGCCATCTCCAAGTCATGGAAGAGGAGAGAATTCAACTTTGGAGAGCAAAGATACTCCGGAGAAATTTCACTTCACATTGAGTCTGCATCCCTTTATCCTTAAAAGTCTGAACACATTGTTCAGTCCCAAAGCTCTTCCTTCTTTGATGGAGAACCTCATTGTCTCCTTTATATGAGATTTCCTTTGGTGGAGGATTGAAGTGGTGGAGGCCCAGTTGGAAGGGACTTAGTTTCTTGAATCCGAGATGTACTGACATATAATTTTGTCACCTATACACTTATGTTGATTTTTTTAACAGAAATATTATTTTCTTGTCCAATTGATATCTTTCAAGTATTTTAATTGTTATTCCATGGGCGTATTTGTCATGAATGTTAATGGATTATGTTATTTTATGTGCTAGCATTATATATTATCACCACATGCTTTCATATCTTGGTTGTTGAGGACAAGTTGTAGGTATAAAGCTTTGAGTTGTGTGCTCAACGGTGGTCTTCATCGAACGTCTGGTCGAGGTAGGCTCTTGATTTTGTTTTGTTAGAATTTTCATTTATATAGCATACTTGGGATTAGAGTTCATTTATGTGTGTCATTCCATCTATTGTGGTTTACTCCATGCCATAAATATATTTTACTTGTAACAAAATTGGTGACCATATTGGGGATTGAATCGTTTTTGGGGGGTTTTGGAGTGTTTTTCTCCTTGAATTCCTCTCTATTATCCTGAGTTTCCTTGTCGACTGATTGCTTGATAGCCTATTTTTACTTTGCATCTGAGTTTCTTGGTTTAATCTTTTCCCTAGCAGTGTTTTTATACATATACATGTGTTTTCCCTTGACTGACATGTACATACGTGAGCTTTCCTTCTATAGGGCGCGTACATACGCAAGTTTTTCTCAAACAGTTGCATACAACAACTTTTTTTCTTACTAGCCAAGTTTGGTGTTTGTTGGGTGAGTTTAGTTGGTTGTTGAGTCTTCTTGGGTTTCTGTCCTAACTGTTGAGTGCTTACAGTGTGATAGGAAACCTTCTTATTGTTGGATTTTCAGGCGGTATTCTTTCTTATCATATTTTTCATTGGTTGTCCTTGCATCTTGGTCTGAGTGTTTGATTCTTGGTATCCTTCTTGTCTTGTCTCTTTTTTATTATAGTAGGGTTTGTATATCAAGTTGTTATTCAGTCCTTGCATTTTCATTTCTTAATATCGAAAATAAAAATAAAAAATGATCTTGACATATGAGGAATATTGCATTTTATTGAAATTGTAGAAATTGCATTGAAAGTTGCATTTGAAAAGCTTACCATGTTTTGAGAATTTAAGATTAATACTTAGCACTTTGTTTATATTCATTTCTTTGATATGTTGAGTCATAATATCATCAATTTTATGACCACATCTCTTGAGTAAACAAAACCATTAAAAGTAACGTTGATTAATTAAAATTGATTATAAACTATTTTGTGAGTAAAATTCTCCAAGGCTATTAAACTAAACATATGTGTCTGACCGGGGAGTGGTGAAATCCATTGGGTAATTAGTGGCGTCGGGACACTCCACTCACACCAAAGTTAAGAACAAGGTCACATGAAGTTGGTTGCATATATATCCCTCTAATACCTTCTTAGTGTCAAAGATATTTCTAGGGATCTATTCATATTTGGGGGTCTTTCTAGTACCTTTACCTCTGTGAGAGGTGGTGCTTTCAAGATTTTGGGATTTGTTACCTTACCCATATGGTGGACCTGACTTACGATTATTTGCCTGTGCATTGGTTGCATCATGGTGTCTCTAGTTTCTTGACATAGGTAGCCACATAGGTTACTTGCAGGGGTTATTCTACAGGTACCCTAAGTCAGATAAGGGTCAAATAACACACAACCTTTATGGAGGATTACCGCTCTGGGGGGGATCTGACCGATTGTGTTGTTAAGCCCACGAGGGCCCTTATAACTGATTCTGATACCTCCAATATTTTGAACGGAGTCTCAGGCCCCTCTTGGGCGAGGCATGCCTACTCTAGCAAGGGAGACCTCTTTTAAGATACTATATCCTATTTGTGTGCATTTGGCCTTTTTGTTTATTTTGGTGTGCTCTCTAATTTTTAGTTTTCCCTAGGATTTGATTTTATATCTAGAGTCTTGATTCATCATGGAGCCAGACCATCTTCCTCACAGGTCTCGTCATTTTTTAAATTTACCATCGCGTCTTGAGTCTTTTCCTTCTAAAAGGCGTAAAGTTACTAAATGTGGTACACAGATCTCCACCTACCAGACTTGTGATTATAGAATTATGAGTACTGAGTCAAGTCTGAACAACACAGGAAGTCCCTTGACTCCTATATCTAATGTAGTTAATGGGGTTCCTTTGACTCCTTCAACCGAGGCGATTTTCATGCCATAGGTTCCCGTCCTTACGCCTATCTAGCCTATATTTTCTACTCAACCCATAGTAATGAACCCTTTCAAGTCTCTTTTTGGTACGACCGGTTACAATTCTCAGTCCATACCTTCGGTCTCTAACCCTTTCACTTTTGGTATTCCCAATATGAAATCGCAAATTTCATCCTCCATTCCAGCAACTAATGAAAATTCCAGTTTTGGACCTGGGGGCATGGCCCCTTCGCATACTCCTCTCTTGTTTGGTGGAAGTCAAATTCCCCAAACAAATCCTATGGTTGGGGATCAACCTCCTTTTTCTTTCGGGTCTAATCCTAGTCTCAATGCTACTGGATGGAGTACTCAACCGGGCGGACAATCCACCTCCTATATTTCGTCCTTTCCCCCTTCCTCCTCCATGATGATTCCAACGAACACATTTCTTATGACAAATACACCTTTATCCTCTGGATTTCCTCCTGAAGGGAATCGGTTTCATTCTATGGGCAACCCCCAGCCTGGAGCCACTCTAGCCGGGGGTAATGTTTATAACCCTCATTATGTCATCCCTACAGGTATGGTTCCCATACAACCCATTATGAATCAGTTTGGAGGGGGATATTACCCTACTAGATAGGGACATGGTGTATACCAGAACCCTGGATGGTCTACAATCCCTCAACACTAATATTTCCCGAGAGCATGGGATCAGATGTCGCAACCCCAACTCCCTTTTCTAGCCATGCTTAATCTGCTAGATTTGTTGAGATTAATGAATGACCCAGTGCGTCTCGATCCATCATGGCCCCCCATCCCCACCAAGATTCCTTCATACATTATGAAATTTGAGGGAAATACTAGTGAGGATCTGGGTGATCATGTTACTACTTTTCATCTTTGGTGCTCATTCAATTCTCTTAATGATGATTCTATTCATTTGAGATTGTTTCAACGCACCCTCACACGGGTTGCAGCGAAATGGTACATTGAGCTACTAGGGGGAACATACATAAATTTTAGTCAAATGGTTTTGGTCTTTCTCAACCACTTCCAGTTGTCGGTTTGTTACGATGTCGGTATAGAACATTTTTCAGCCCTTCTCCAGGATAAAGCCATGCATATCTCAAACCATATCCAAAAGTGGCATAGACAGAAAAGGTTGATTAAAGCCTACATTCCTCCATAGTTCATGTTGGAGTGGTTCCTTAATTCGTTATTGCCTTATATTTTTAAGGATGTCTCTACATCTAGAGTAACATCTGAGGAAGAAGTTGTTTTCAAAGCGCCCAGAAATTGGACCTCATATATGCTCAATTTGGGATGTTATATGAAATTCTTCCTGACATGTCGTGATCAAATTATGACCCTAGACAAAATCCTAGGCCTCATGTCGATGGCATCATAAGCTCTATAGACTTGGTGATAAACCAGTTGAAGGATTTGTCTCTAAGCTCATTTGTAGCAGGACAAGCTTCGTCTTCGTCCTCCACTCCCACTTAGTCAGCAGATGTGCATTTTTTGTAGTCATCGACCAACCCAAATGGTAACTAGAAACCAGGAAGGAATAGAAAGAAAGGACAAGGTAATAATCGTAAATGTGGTAGAAATAATAAAAAATACAAGGACAACACTAACAATGATATATCAAATAATAATGATGGTGAGGTAAAGAAAGAAAAATGGAAGGTGAGGTTTCCTTGTAAACTTTGTAAAGATGATCACCTTACCCACCTATGCCCCAAACTTGAGGAATCCTCGAGGCTCTTATCTCAACCACCCGTTGTGCTAACCAAATCGTTTCCACATAATCGTCGCATGGCTTCAGGGTCCTCCAATATCATAAATGAATCAAGTGGGACTCAAAACCCCTCGACACATGAAGGTGACCATCTATGTGTTAATATGGTCAAGTCTTAGATTAATGTAGCCACTCGATCTCGTGATTACAGTTCTTCAAAAACTATTACAGGTCCAAAGTCTCCCTCTCCTCTAGAAACACCTTTGCAGATCGAAAAGCCAGAGCCTCTGCCTCGTATTGCGGAAGGAGTATTGAAATTCTCTGCCCACAATCCTAATGTTAGATCTACCTAGAACTATTCGATTTTTGAAGATCTGGGTCAAACCCCTTGTGCGATGTCTCCTTTGTAGGTGCTCCAGACATGTCCTTCACAGAGGAACGCCTTGTTATATGTGTTAGGAGCTCTAGACCCATGTGGCTCGAAGGTTATTAAGTTTGACGTCACAGATGTTAAGCCTCGCTTGCCTTACCACGTGGCCTTTCAGATCTATGTGGAGTACATGAAATATACCATCAAACACATTATAGTTGATGAAGGTGTTGTAACATGCATGATCTCCCTAACTTGTTGTAAATCCATTGGCTCTTCGACTCTCTCTCAATCTATGACTATGTTGACCGCATTTGATGTTCGTTCATTTCGACCCCACAAAATTCTTCCCGCTTTTCTGGTCCAGTTAGGTAGAAAGACAATGGAATTTGATATCGAGGTGGTTGATGCACCCTTTGACTATAATTTATTACTAGGGAATAATTGGACTTATGCCATGACCACAGTCGTGTCTTCCATTTTCTGCACTTTATGTTTTCTTCACGAAGGGAAAATAGTGACGATTGATCAATTTTCCTTTGTACATGCTAGTCCTGGTGCATCAGTTGGACCTTTGGTCCGAGTGTTCGACAATTCTCAGCCAACAATTGAGGATATTGGTGTCGAAATGTATTCCTCTCATGGGTACCTTTGATTTCATGGCACCAATTCATCACATTTATGCCATTTCCAGTGGGTCTTCATCATCAATGAGGTTTGTTCATTTCCATACTTCATATTTCAACAATCCTTCGACCCTACCTTCCCCGACCATGTCATGTGAAGGTCAGTCACACATTGGGATGGAAATTCCATTGCCAATGACAGATGTTGTGTATCAATTTGTTCTTAACACTATTGTTGACCTGGATCATGTCTCCTCATGGATGGACGAGGAGGATCTTGTTCTAGAGCTCGTATGGGCCACCCAATCATCTTGAACACATGATTTCCTCGATGATACTTTACCTTCACATGAATCCATCTTAGAGGCCATGAATGGTCCCGATAGGCCATGGGACAATATGCATCATCGCTCTTACTTCATCCCTAACCTTGTTAGGATCGAACAAGATGACTTTAGATCTACCTTGAGTGAGATGGTCAGTCACGTTGTGGTTCCACTAGATACACATGGTGTTTATATCGAAGAAAACATGGTGAATATTTCTCCTACCATCATGATCGACATCTCTCAAATTCCTAGCAAAATTGAGAATGTATATATCGATGCAGATTGTTCGCCTAGAGAAATTCATATCTACATCAATCTCTTTAAATAATTTTGTGACATATTTGCTTGTTTGTACGAAGAGATGCTATGGATCAACCCTAGCATTGCCGAACACGAGATAAGGACTTATCCAGATGCTATACATGTTCGACAACACCTTAGAGTTGTTAATCCTAGGAAGGCCCATGCTATTAAGGCAGAGGTAGAGAAGCTACTTAATGTTGGTTTCATCTACTCGGCTCCCTTTCTCGAATGGGTATCCAACCCAATTCCCCTGAATAAGAAACAAGGAACCATCCACGTATGTATGGATTTTCGATACCTAAACAAGGCTTGTCCTAAGGACAACTTTCAGACTCCTTTTGTAGATCAAATTCTTGATGAGTGTGTGGGAAGCAATGTTTTTTCTTTTATGGACAGATTTTCAAGATATAATCAAATTCAAATCAAACTCGAGGATCAACACAATATGGAATTTATTTGTCCTTGGCATACTTTTGCATACCGAAAAATGCCTTTCATCCTTAAAAACGTAAGAGCAACCTTCCAACACGCTATGACCTTTTCTTTTCACGATCTACAACATATTGTCGAATCTTATCTGAAAATCTCGATGCTCGCTCTTGCAAGAGAGTAGATCATTCCACTCACCTTCGACTAGTATTTGAGAGATGTTATTATCATATCCGTTTGAACCCTCTCAAGTGCATATTCTTCATTAGGTCTAGCCTTCTTTTAGGATTCTTAGTCTCTGAGCATGGGATTATGGTGGATCCTATGAAGGTTGATGCAACACTTTAATTGCCTCCCCTGCACAACATTCGACAACTTCAGGGTTATAGGGGAAGGATAACTTCTTGCATCAGTTCATAGTGAACTATGCCAATTTAACTAAGGGTTTCATGTTTCTTTTGAAGAAGGAAACTCCATTTATATGGGATGAGTGAGCCCAAGAATCCTTCGATGCTCTTAATAAATCCTTGATATTGATGCCTCTCTAAATCCTCTAGACTACAATAGAGACTATTTTCTTTATATCGTTGCATATGAAGCGATGGTTGGTATGGTTCTGGTTCAGGAGGACGATGAGCTCCATGAGCACATTCTTTACTATCTTAGTCAAAACTTAGTCGGTCCTAAACTTAAGTACTCTCATGTTGAGAAACTAGCCTTGGATGTCATACACGTGGTTCAAAGATTATGACATTATATATTACTTTGCAAAACTACTGTAGTTGCTAATATCAATCCATTTCAATACATCCTTATTAGGCATATCATAGGGGGCAAATACAATAAGTGGATTCTTATTTTGCAAGAACTTGATCTTGATTTTTCTTCAGCGAAATCTAAGAAATCGTTAGTTTTTTCTGAGTTGATATCAGACTTCCCTTGACTAGATGAGGACATTATTCATGATGATTCATTCATGGATGAACATATCTTCCTTATCTTGTCTTTGGACCCCTGGTATAGAGACATTCTAATTTATCTTCAAACCTTGAATCTATCTCAGCATATGTCAAGAGATGATTGATGACGTATACATCATCAAGCTAAAAAATACCTTATCATCGACAACACTTTGTATCGTCAAGGAGTAGATAAAGTGTTTCATCATTGCTTGACTCACGAGGAAGTTGAGTCGGTTCTCAATGACTATCACAGTGGGGCTTGTGGTGGTCATCTATCTAGGCTTGCAACATCCCAAAAAAATTGTGAGCTGGTTATTTTTGGACGTCAATTTTTAAAGATTATTTTGAAGCAGTCAAGAAGTGTCACCCTTGTCAGGTGTTAGCTCGGAAAATGTGCTCGCATCCAACCCCTCTTCGCCCAGTCATCACCGTCGATCCCTTCACCAAGTGGGGGGTGGATTTTATGGAATATAACCTAGCTTCGGTTGGGGGGAATTGGCATATTATTGTGGATGTGGATTACTTCACTAAATGGGTAGAGGCCATGCCTACCATTAAATCCGATGGGAATATGGCATCTTTCTTCGTATTCAATCAAATTATAGCTCAATTTGAAATCCAAAAGGATATTGCCACTGATCATGGCAGACACTTTTAGAATGAAATGATGAAGGAGTTAACATCAAAATTGGGGTTTAAGCACGGTCATTCTTCCCCTTATTATCCCTAGAAAAATGGACAAGTAGAGGCTGTGAATAAATATCTCAATACCATCTTGCAAAAAATATCAGCCAAAGTAAATCTGATTGGAATCTAATGCTTTACCCTGTGCTTTGGGCATATCAAACCTCAGTAAAGACTTCCTCTGATTTTTATCCTTTTCAGTTAGTACACGGTGTGGATTCGATCATTTTGATTGAATTTGAAATCCCTTCTCTAAAAATGACAATTGAGCTCCTACCTGAACCATCCAATCTTGAAGAATGCCTTGTGCACCTAGAGCATCTAGATGAGTAATGTTGATATGCCTCTACAGCTATCAAAGCAAATAAATGACATGTTAAGGTTCAGTATGATAGGTCAGTCTGTCCTTGGAAGTATGATGAGGGTGACTTGGTTCTCCTATATGACCAAGCCAAATAACCATTGGGGGCATGCAAGTTCAACCCCATGTGGCACGGTCCTTATATCGTGTGACGTGTTTTAGAGAAAAAGATCTTATGAATTGGAGAATTATGAATGGAATATGTTGGACGATCCCATAAATGGGCTCTACCTGAAAGGATATTATGCTTAAGCCCTCAATCTTGGGTGTGACTCTTTGTATACTAGTGTATCTTAGTGTATATATATATTTTCATTTGTTTCATCAGATTTCTTATTAGGTTTTCCCTTGGTTGGGATATGTCAATGGAGTCTTCATTTTACTTAAGGATTCATAGATGATTCCAGTCATCATACACAAAACATGGCTTCTGTCGCTTGGGTCATTTACTCACCCGAGGGTCAACTGGTCTCTTTAGGTGGCATTCGTCTGGAGCCATCAACGAATAATGTGGTTGAGTATAGCGTCATTATAGAGATTTTACTCGACGCCATTTCATATGGTGTTCGGTCTTTATAGATTCTCCTAGACTCCTAATTAGTCGTACGTCAGTTAAACGATACTTACCGTGTGTGAGACCCTACTCTACTCCGACAATTCCTACAGGTATGACTTTTGGAATGATACTTTGATTTTATTACTTATAATCACATCCCTAGAAGTTCTAATTATGTATCTGATGCATATGATAATTGTGTTTTAGATTTGCATTTGTCACATAAATAAAGANTCACACCCTCAAAATACATATATGGCCGGTATATATATTACCATCTCATCTACGCCTGAGGCGCCGGATGTATATCATGATTGCACAATATGACGTTTGCGAGATGTCGGAAGAGTCACACCCACACACAGGGCACACCCATCGGCTGTCATTGCATAGCCTCTGGAAGATCCTCCACCTGAACCATAGGAATATTGTGCGTCAAACGAGAAAATTTCCCCTACACATTTTGTAGCACTCACTCTGCACCTCCTCCCGCATGTTGATCTCCCCGATTCCTCCACCGATGTCGTGGGAATCCATCTGGTCATAAGAACAAGTATGACTATATTCAAACTCAGGTTCTCAATCATCGTGATGGGGAGTTGGCTCCCTACTTTGTCTATTCCTACAACACATTGGGTGGAAATGTAATCCTCTATGTTCATACCACCCCCAGCCCCTTGGGCTTTGAGATTCACTACCTCGCCCCAACGAAACAATCCTGTGATAAAATAGATGTCATCTACTTCAATCCTCAATGGCTTCCCATCGATATTGAAGGCCTCTGTCTCCGGATCCCAATAGTTTACTATCATTTGGAGTAACCTCACTTGAACCCTCATTCCTTTGAGAGCACAAAATTTATAAATGCCACATATATTTAGATCTAGTTGGGGCCCCACATCTCTTTCCACTGCTTCATCTACCTCCTCATGCTCCCTCTCTCTCCATTCAAGCACCATCCTACCAAAGGAAAGCTATTTTTTGAGTTAAAATTCATTAAAAAAGTTGTTTGTGGACTTGTACGTGGGTTGTAATGTTAACAGTTGCGTGTAGGTCCACATATATGCGAGCAGGATTTTAGTTTCCCACATAAATGTCTCCATATACGTGACTCGATGAACTATAGCTCACGTACACCCTAATTTATATGTTGCACCCTCCAAAACTCAAAAAATGAGGACTTAATTGGAATTTAAGCCATTCTAAATGAATAGGAGGGGAAGGGAACTTACTTGGTCCAGAAGGTTGTCAATTTCGTTGATCATAGCTCCCACAATTGACACTTGAAGATCGTGGGAAAAATGGTCTAAAATGCACTATGTGGGTGAAAAACTCAAATGGTATCGTAAAATTGTTCATTTTTACTATTAATAGAAAATTTGTATCCACTTTATATAGTTTATGCTAATTGTTTACCTAGTGGACTTATAGTGCAGTTGGTTTTGGTGGTTTTGTCCAGGGATTTTTGCGGTTTCTAGCGTTATACCGCTCGTTCATAACTTCAGAAGGTATTTTCTTTTACCAGCATATATGATAGGTTGTCACTCCATTTTGCATACTTGCATTATCCTATGACTGTGATATGTATGCCTTAGGTACAAACCCATTTATTAGCGACACAAAATCTTATTACTGCTACTAGAAGTGTCAGTATTGAGTGGTAGAGGCTTACCAAACATGGGTACCTTAATTAGAACCTTTGTGCCATTTGGTGCCCATGCAGAAGTTATTCCATAGGACCAGGAGTCCCTTATAGTTCCAATACAACTTTGCGTTTGAACCTTATATTCTTACTCATAAGCATTTTGACTTGTACCTATGGGACTCCACCTGAATCTTGCTTAAGCTCTTTTCTGACTCTCTCAAAATAAAAAATATTTTCGAGTGAGCTTGTCTCTTTCACACTCGTTGAATGTGTTTGAAAGGATGTCTATCTGGTGTAATTTTAACCCTTTTTAAAACCAAGTAGACTATTTACGAAAAATGAACACTCTAGTCAACATTGGCTAGAAGAATTCTCTTGGGTATTGTTTCATACGTTTTCGGGCCTAAGGGACTAAATTTACAAAAAAGGACATTATTTGGAGTTAAGTTGTAATTTCATTCCATTATCTTGCTTGCAGTATTAAGCTGGTTGGCAGTTACCTCTTTCTCATTATAAGCCTCTTACCTCAGCAATTTGCAACATTATCCAAGCAGAGCCTTGTTTATATCCTTTGCAGCTTGACACCCTATACCCTATGAGGAAACATTCCCCCGAGTGTCCATGCATCGAATGCACTTCCTTGCATTGATCATAAGTATGCTCCACTGTTTGGAGCTACTTTCTTACTCATGACCATTGTTTCCTCTCTTCTATCATATCTTTTATTTGTCTATGAAAAAAGAAAAAGGAAGGGCAGTAAAAGAGCATTATCTCATATTAGCATCAGTCATGTCTCCTTTGAACAGAGCACAAACTTTTCAATCCACTGTCATCCAAAGTTTGGGTTTAGTATGACCTTAGGAAGCTGAGCTCATCACTTAGATTTTACTCCTCCGACTGGTTATTCTTCCAGTCCCTATGGAGAGTTCGTTGATGCCTCCTGCATCACAAAGTTTCACCATCAAGTCTATGTTTCCTAAGTTAACCATATGTCTCATGCTCTTTATCAAAGGAATTCTATAAGCATGCGGCATCCATTCCTCAGAAATATTGACTTTGCATGTCAGCCATACCCTCAGTGTCTCTTAGAGTCACATGAAGTTGTAGTCCTACCATGCACCCTGGTCATACTTTCATTATGGGTAGGTAACCGTGAACCCAATAGTCGACATCTCCTCATTGGTTGTTGACTGGGGGGTTTCCCTTATGTTCGACGACAATAAATCTATTCACACATTTGGATTCGTGCAATGCCTTGGATTCCATTAGCCTTTTTGGTGGCTTCCTCGCCTTTGTCGGCAGTCTTCCTTATTGGTTGTTATTCAGAGGGTCCTTTTTGTGCACTACTTGCATCTGGTGCTTGTGAAAGACGCATAGGGTCGTTGGTTCATGAACATCCTCTTCGTCTGAGTTCCTCCAAATCATCAATCTATTTCTTTGTACCTTGCGCTGATGGATGAGAGATGCCATAATTCTCTCCTTTCAGCAGGTCTCCTTCCATCGACTTAAGCTCATCTATTCTGGAAACGAGGCTTGGAGTCATATGAGTACCTAGAGGCTTGTAGTCATTAGTGGCAGGTTCTCCCACCATTGATAGTTGGGAATACATTAATGTCTCTTGATCGATGGATTCTTTAAGTGTTCGACCTCAACACCTTTATTCACACTTGTACGAATGTACTTGGTTCCTTGATACCTACTTTCATTATCGGTAGGTTGTCTCGTGTTTGTTAATAGTATACCTTAATGATTGGTAATCAAACAAAGTCCCATTGTGTTCGACATCAACTCCTCTATTCACATAATGTAGAATTGCACCTTTGGCAGATAGTGTAGAAGACACCAGTTTACAGTAGCATATTTCCTGATTTTTTTCTATCGTCCATTGGACCAATACCTATATGACTTCAGTAATCATGGGAGATCATATTGTACTCCATTATAAACATATATCTTCATATTAATTTTTGAGACTAGTTTCCACTGGGCCTTGTTCATGACAATGATAGCCTATGGCATGTGTCTAATTTGTATTGCCTATGCATGGCCATGAATAGTTATTTGGTATATTTCCACATGGATCTGTATTTTAATTTAAATTGGCAGCCATGTGTACAAAGTAATTATGGATTGTAATATTCTTATGAGTAACTAGCACCCAGATGAGTCTCCATCACTCCACTTCTAGGAATTATAATGTATTTCAGCCATCGCAGATACTCCTATGACCTCACACATTAGGGGGCATCTGTTATAGCTAATTTTTCCTTACCCCATGCAAATTTCTTGGTTGGCCTTTCTATTTCCCTATGTAGACTTGAAGTCCCCTTTTGTACTCTCTGGAGCCAAAAAATCATATTTTTCCACATATACACGCCCTACAAATTAGAAAGCATGCATATATGTAGGTTGCACCACTACAACCCATGTACATCGGGTTTGGTTTTCAAAATTAAAAATTGTGTCGGGTTTCCATGCCACATCACGAGATCCATGATCCTTGACCTTCCATATACTGGAAACGTTCTGAATCGACCCTTTAGTTTCATTTGAAAGCTATAAATTGAGCCATCTCCAAGTCGTGGAAGAGGAGAGAATTCAACTTTTGAGAGAAAATATACTCTGGAGAAATTTCTCTTCACATTGAGTCAGCATCCCTTTATCCTTAAAATTTTGAACACATTGTTTAGTCCCCAAGTTGTTCCTTCTTTGATGGAGAACCTCATTGTCTCATTTATATGAGCTTGCCTTTAGTGGAGGATTGAAGTGGTGGAGGCCCAGCTGGAAGGGACTTATTTTCTCGGTTTCGAGATGTGATGACATAGAAGTTTGTCACCTATATAGTTATGTTGATTATTTTAATAGAAATACTCTTTTCTCGTCCAATTGATATCTTGAAAGTATTTGAATTTTTATTCCATGGGCATATTTGTCATTAATGTTAATGGATTATGCTATTTTATGTGTTAACATTATATATTATCACCATATGATTGTGTATCTTGGTTGTTGAGGACAAGTTGCAGGTATAAATCTTTGAGTTGTGTGCTCATTGGTGGTCTTCATCGAACGTCTGGATGAGGTAGTCTCTTGATCTTGTCTTGTTAGCATTTTCATTTATATAGCATACTTTGGATTAGAGTTTATTTCTGCATGTCATTCTTTATTTTGTGGTTTACCCATGCCATAGATATATTTTCCTCATAACATAGAGCACATTCAACAATTCCGAAAGCTCAGTCTCAGGGTAAAGAACATTCATGAGGATAATTTGTTAGATCTCTTTATGGGTAATTAAAAGGAGAACATTCAACATGAAGTTCATCTCTTCGAACATAAATCCCTAGAGAAATCTTTTAGTATGGTAAGGAAAGTGGAAAATAAAAAAATAGCTACTAGAAAGGTGACCACTAAAAACTATAGAGAGAACCATGTTCCCTCTCCTAACCTCACTCAATCAAAAAGGTTGACACCTCAGAAAATGGATGAAAGAAGATAAAAAGGACTATGTTTCAACTGTGATAGAAATTACAATAAGGGGCATAAATGTGGTGAGAATAAATTATTCTACATAGACTATGAAAAGGAAGAAGATAAAGAAGAGGAACCATCACAAGATCTAGATCTATAAGAGACTACTCCAACAATATCTTGCCATGCATTGGTCAGCGTCAGTACTCCACAAATCCTCAAGATACAAGGATAGATAAAAAAAAAGGTAACAATGTTGATTGATTTCGGTATTACCCATAACTTCATCAATTACAAATTAGCAAAAGATATCAATTGCTTTGTATATCCAACAACATAGTTTCAAGTGATGATTGCAAATGGAGGTGCCATAAATTGTTTTGGGAATTTCCATAGTATTAATCTCAATATGAGGGAGTATTTTTTAGATAGTCATGTGATTTCCATCCAAATGGGTGGTGTTGATGTTGTATTAGGGGTCCAATTATTATAATCATTGGGAATAGTGGCCCTTAATTTTCAAGCTCTTTTCATGATATTTTCCTAAGATGGCAAGGAAATTGAGCTTAGAGGTATCCAAGGTAAACCCTCTAAGATGAGAAGATCTAATAATATGACAAAATTACTCAAAAATGGACACCATCATGTAATTTCACAATTGTGCTCACTAGATATTCAAACATCTATATCCCCTGCTCCATTAGATCTCCAAATAGTTATCAATAATAATTCCAAGGTATTTGGAGAAATGCCTAAGGGTATTCTATCTACTCAAGATCATGACCATTCTATTCATTTGAAACCAAGAAGTGTACCGCCTAACATTAGGTATTACAGATATCCATATGCACAAAAGAGTGAGATTAAGAATATGATCTAGGAAATGTTAGAGGTATACATCATTCAAGCTATCCAAAGTTATTTCTCTTCACCAGTGGTGATGGTTACAAAAAAGGATGGTTCATGGTGTATGTTTTTGGATTATAGACAACTCAACAAAATGACCAACAAAGATAAGTTTCCTATTCCTATCATTGATGAGTTGCATGGAGAAAATTTCTTTACTAAGTTGGATCTTCGTTCGGGATATCATCAAATTAGAAATTAGAATGAGGCAAGAAGACATTCCCAAAATAGCTTTTAGAAAACATGAAAGTCATTATGAATTTTTAGTTATGCCATTTGGACTTAATAATGCACCTTCTACATTTCAAATCTTGATGAATTCTATTTTCAATCCCTTCCTTAGAAAATTTGTGTTAGTATTTTTTGATGACATACTAATTTAAAACAAATCTTGGGAAGAGAATGTACAACATGTTGATAGACTATTACAACTATTGGAAGAGAAACAACTTTATGCAAAGACTTCCAAGTGTGTCTTTGGGGTTCAAGAAGTGGAATATTTGGCTCATATTGTATCTAATGAAGGTGTAAAAGTGGACCCTAGAAAAATTAAATCTATGAGGGAATAACCAATTCCCAAAACTTTGAAGAAACTCAAAGGATTCTTAGGATTGAAAGGTTATTACCGCAAGTTTGTCAAGAAATATGGTTAAATAGTAGCACCTCTAACAACATTATTAAAGAAGGAAGCGTTTTCTTGGACTCAAGCAGCAACCAATGCTTTTAAAAAAATTAAGGAGGTTATGTGTACAACTCTCATCCTGGCCACACCTGGCTTCACAATTTTTTTTATTGTGGAGTGTGATGCCTTAGGCCATGGAATTGTTGTTGTTTTAATGCAAGAAGGAAGGCCCATTTCCTTTGAAAGAAGCCAAATTAAAGGAAAAAAATTATTCAAACCCATTTATGAAAAATAAATTTTGGTCATACTACATACAGTTAATAAATTGCACCCTTACCTAATAGGAAGACACTTAAAAGTAAAAAAAGATCATGATAGTTTGAAGTACTTCTTGGAGAAACGATTATCTTCAAAAGATAAACAAAAATGGGTTACAAATATTATAGGTTGTGACTTTGAAATTATCTACAAAAAATGAAAACATAATGTTGTGGTAGATGCCCTTTCAAGGAAATAAGAAGAAATGGAAGGTTTACTATGTGTTATAGCCTATTTCTATTCTAAAATGTGATTGGGTGGAAGAAAAAAGGATAGAATGGATGCAAGATCATTCAAAAACTATACGAGGATCCCATTTCATTAGATAATTTAAAATGGAAGAATGATTTTTTATGGTTTCATGATCACCTATATTTATGTAAGAATTCTCAACTCAAACAGAAGGTCCTTCTAGAATTTCACACTTCTCTTATAGGAGGACATTCAAGATTCTTTAAAACATACCATAGGATCAAGAATTTTTTTCTGGTAAGGTCTTAAAAATAATGTTCAAAAGTTTTTGTTTGAATGTATGGTCTATCAACATCATAAAAGAGACACAATCAAGATGTCAGGTCACCTAAAACCATTAGCTATACCAAGTCAACGTTGGGAAGAACCTTCAATGGATTTTATTACAGGTTTACCCAAATCTTAAGAAAATATTTTCATCATGGTATTAGTGTATTGACTAAAAAAGTATGCCCGTTTTTTCTCTCTTTCTCATCCTTTTAAAGAAAGTACGGTAGCCGCAAAATTCATGGAAATATTTCAAAATCTACATGGAGACCCCAAGATTATTATAAGTGACAGAGATCCAATTTTCACTGAAAATTTTTGGATTGAATTTTTTTCTTGTTTGGGTACTCAATTGGCTCACAACTCATCTTACCATCCTCAATCCAATGGGAAAACTAATATTTTGAATAAATGTCTAGAAGGATATCTTTGTTTTTTTGCATCTAATAAACATGCACAATGGACCAAGTGGTTTCCCTTGGTAGAATGGTGGTACAACACATCCTTCCATAATTCATCAAAAATGTCCTCATTTTTGGCACTTTATGGATATTATCCTCCATCCATCACATCACCCTTCAAAGGGACTATAAAGGTTCAAGCATTGGAGGATCACATAGTGAACCAATAAGAGGTTATCAAACTATTGAAGAAAAACTTGGTTATGGAAAAAATAGGATGAAATAACAAGCAGTTCAACATCATAGTGAAATGGAATTTGAAGTGGAGAATTCAGTATTTCTGAGGCTACAACCATATAAACAAATGCCTCTCAAGAAACAAAAGAATGACAATAAACTATTACCTAAATATTATAGCCCCTATAAGGTTTTGCAAAGGATTGGAAGTATGGCTTACAAATTGGAGTTGCCTCCATATTCATGTGTACATCCAGTATTCTTTGTTTCTTTCTTAATGAAGGTCATCATAAAAGGGATCCTAGTCCAAACTATTTTACCAAAGATTAATGAAGAAGGGAAAATCATACTAGAACCAGAAACAATCCTTGAAATAAAGGATTAAGCAACTGATAAACCGAGCAATTACAGAGTACCTACTAAAATTGTAGTGTTATATTTGTAAGTAGGATAGAACCCTTCATTGCTCCCTTTCATTATAATTGTACCCTTTGTCTCCTATATATATGTATGTATGTATGTATGTATACCAAGGAGACCTATTCTTAGGATCATCTTATCTCATCTCATATTGTCTTCTAAATTGGATATATTGTAAAAGGATTCCCCCCCCCACCCCTGAAATGGACTATACTCGTTGATTTTTTTTCATTTTTAAGGCATTGGATAATAACACATAACCCCCTCTCCTCCTAGCGGTCCAATATTTAACATAGCCTAACAGTTGTCTAGGGTTAGGGTTTTTACATGCCTCAACCCTCAATTAGTATTAGGTTTTGTACCTTCTAGAATATTCTTTAAATTCCCCACATGGATAGACCCACATGTGTGAGTAATGGGCTATAATGTGGCATCCACTTGGTACCATGGTGGTCAACTTGTGAGAGGCGTAACTTTTGCATACAATCTACGATTGAGGTTATTTTCCCACCATTGGAAAGGTATCAATGTGCATAAAAACATTAAGGGGATGGGAGCTATGATCACAAAGTTTTGACCCCAAAAAATGTTGTTTGATGCCTCAAAATGGTTTTGGAAGGTTCCATACCTCAAATATTCAAATTGGGACTTGCCACTAAAATGCATCCTTCAAGCCAATTCCTCCAATTGTTCTAACCAAAAAGTATCAAGATATATGGAAAATTATATGTTGGTCCATTCTAAATCAAGACCTCTCCAAGGATATTTAATGAGAATAAGATATTAGCATGAAACCATGCATATGCAATTGTGAATAAGCTAATTTTTCTTATGGACTCCATAAGAAATAGCCTAAGACTAAGTTGGAGAAGGCACCTCCTTCTAATAATGTTAGTTTCTTCAAATTG
>JASDQU010103531.1:10352-37476 GCA_032191745.1 Picea mariana | reverse complement strand
ACAACAGGTCCATGTGGAAGCATGTAACCAAGGAGATAGGCTAGCCAGAAGTTCTGGACAACTGGATATTGAGTTTAGGGTAAGTCCAACAGGGATAGGAGGTTGGTACAGAAAAAATTATGGACCATTTGAGGGTTGTAACAATAATTTTGGGATAGTCCTTTGAAGGTTGTTACAAAATTACTGCAGCAGGATTTGGACACCCTTCAAAGGCTTCTATAGTCATGGAAAAGGGGGCTTCTACATCACTAACATTCAACAGTTTTGGGACAGACATTGAGGGTTGTCACAACCAAATCGGTAGTAGCCTAGGAACCTCACAGAAGGACAATGGATAAGGCTGGAAGAACTCAGCCATATTTTTGCAAGGGTTGCAGAGGTAGTGGAGATTTTGGAGGGGCAGTGGATGCCCTAACCCTTAGCCTCGATACAACAGACTTGGAAACGGGAAGAAAAAGGGTTTCAACAATGTTTTGTAAGTGTATTTTGGCATATTCTTTTGTGTAAGAAAAGGGCCATTTTCCTTGGTACGGGAGCCATTTGTTCTTGGTTTAAGAACAAGAGATTTGGGAATTAAATTCATTTGTACTTTGTGTGATCTAATTGTTGATTTTGATCTACCATTGTGCTAAGTTTTTAGACATCTCAATGTGTTTATATTCACAGTTCATATTTTGCAATCTCTATGTATATTGTTGAGAACCTAGACCAGATTTGAGGTGTGTGTGCACCGAGTCTAAGTGCATGATGAAATCTAACACTGAAGACATTTCTTTTAATCATGTTATTGTCTTGTCGCATTCATAAAATTATTACCCACAAGGTAGAACAGTAGTGGAGTCTAGTAACAAGAAACTAATGGCCATAATAAAAAATATTGTGGATGATAATAAAAAGACTTGGGATATCAAGTTGAAATATGATTTATGGGTTGATCAACTCACGAAGAAGGAAGAAATAGGGAAAATCTAGTTTGAACTTATATATGAAATGATTGTCACCCTCCCTATTCATCTCAAGGTTCTAGTGTATTAGTTATTGCAACATTTCACATCAAATCAGGAAGTAGTTTAGGAAAGGATAGATTAGATAGTGGAGTTGTAAGAGAATCCCAGGCATGCCTTTGATCACGTAGTAGAAAATCAAGAAAAGGTCAAAGGTAATTTCAATATAAAGGCGCGCTCAAGGATGATGCAAAAAGGTGACATGGTGCTTATGTGGGATCGAAGACACGAGAAACTAGGAAAGCATGGAAAGTTCAACCAATTGTGGCTCAACCCCTACAAGATAGAAGATGTTGTTGGTTGAATTGTTTCTACCTTGGTCACCTAGATGGAGAAAATTTGGCATTGTCTGTATATGGGAAACATCTCAAAATGTACTATTTTGATGGCATGTAGTACCATAGTAGCGCAAAAAGAATGAGCTCTTCTATGCAGTACATTAGGAGAATAAGTCCTTCTAGACAGTAGAATAGGATTCACTTTTTGGTTTCCTTTGACATTTTAGCTCATGTCTTGTTTTAGAGAATGGTTTTATATATTAGACTCGCTAGACTTATTATTATTGGTTTTATTTCCTATGCGGGGTTCCAGAGTGAGAGTCTTGACATATTTCACCACGTGTACTCACATCTTTCATGTTAATTTGTAGGAAATATATCCATATTATGGAGTTCTCATACAATTTTCACAAAGAGTGTGTGTCGCCATATGGAGCCAAGTGTTACTCCTCATATAGCATGAGGATTTTGATCAAGATTGAATACCTTGCCCAAGCACACTGCCTTTAGAGTATGTTGGCTTTTTAGCTATATTTTTTGTTGCTTGGAGGCATATGCATCATGGATTATCATCTAGTTGTCATCCTCATCACACATGTCAGAGGGATGCAAGTTTATGTGATGGGGAACTTGGTTTGATGAGGGGAATATCATTTGTGAACACTCTCCTAGATACTTCCCACGTGACAATTTATGTATTGACCACTATGTCGGTACTAAGGTGTTGCAATGAGGGTTGTCCACTTGTACATTGTTCATCTCTTGTTGTTTCCCCCTAGAGTGCTCTACCTTGGAGAGTGTTCCTTCATTTTCTTATTTGCAGAGAAGCTTGGTTAGAGGAGTTCTATTACCCTCATTGGTGGATTCTTCGCCATGTTTCATAGTTTATCTAGTGAAGCGCTCTCCTATTTTCTCATATTCCTAGGTGGTTTAACCTCTTAACAACTATATTGGCGCATTTTTTATGACATATTTTGCCTTGATTAAGGAGAACCCTAGTAAATGGGGTATTTAAAGAATTTGGATGGTATATTTGAGGTGGTTTGTTCCTTATTTGATGGAGTGTTTATTTGGTCAGCACATCTTGGCACATTTGTTGAGGGGGGGAAACTACCTTGCACATTATCCTAGTTAGCTCCACCTTCATACCCATGGTTTTGGAAAGGTTTTGATATTTTCTAGCACATTGTTTCCCATGACGGAAAATGGTTTGGGGGAATTTTATGATTGTATTGGAGATCATCCCACTTTACATGCACATTCTCCTAGGACACATGGTTTATGGCATTACTTGGAGGAGGTATGGTGATTGTACACATGGACCTAACTACCTTGGAACATTAATTGAGGTTGCTCCACTTGTTTGAGGTGGTTGTAAAAACCAAATGGACCTTCTTACACATGGGATTTTCTTGAGGAATTATGTAACATAGCCAACACCCTCTATGCTCTGTTGAGGATATGGGTTAATTCTTGAAGCCACCAAATTTCACTCTAATTTGTTTCTATAATATCATATCTTGTATTTACTTGTTCTAATGTCTTTCCTCACTCTCTTACTAATAGTTAATGAATATATGAAAGCACTATAAAGTAGGATTATGCAAACATAATGAAACCATTCAGTGGACAATGATGTTGATTAAGGTTGGTTGTCATTGATGTCAACCCTTGAAGAAAGTCTGGTAGCACAAAGGTTTGGGTAATGGACCCAAGGTTGTTTCATGTATAATGGTATGAGTTTTAATATATTTGAAGGTAATAATATTCTATATGGATAGTACATGTCATTCCATTTCCAGTGGTATGTGGAACGTTACATAACTCTTCACGGTTAGAGAGTTATGGCCATGAGAAATTGGAGAACCCAGGTTTGGGTAAGGGACCCAAGTTTGTTTGATGGATAATGGCATGAGTTTTGATATATTTACAGGTAAGACTATTCTAGATGGATATTACATGTCATTCCATTTTTTTTGGTATGTGGAACATCACATAACTCCTCACGATTTGAGAGTTATTGCCTTACGAAGTTGGAGGACCCTCATATGTCATCTAGAAGCCCCAAAAGGTCAAAGAAGTCAAACTGGTTTAAGAGATTTTAGAAGGTAAATAATAAAGTGAAGTGATGAGTGTACTATAATTCAAAGTGAATACAAAAGAAATTATTTAAATAGTAAATTTAATGGAGAAATTAGAAGTGGGTTAACCCTAAAATAAGGAAAGTGGGCAAAGTGACCTAGAAGATGCTTCTAAGGAAGCTACTTGCAGAGTATAATTAAGAGGAAAGGCTCTCTCATTTTATATCACACTTTAGAATATTGAATATCTATAGGTGACTGAGGTAACCAAAGGATATCTATGCCGAATTTCAGAGGGAATGTGAAGAAAAGAAGGATGGAATTCAATGGAGGATAAATTATTTTGATAATGTTTTCTAAGGTATGTTATTTACAGAACATCTCACCATTTTCGACATAATTTTTTTCTCAAACCGTGAAATTGATAGGCCATTGAGTAAACATATCCAAGTATCTGTGGTAAAAATTTCAACTTGTGGGTTGTTGTATTTTTGGATTTACACTCCGTGGAAAATAGGGTTTGTGGCTAGTCCTAAAACTAGTCTAAAACAAGTGTTTCGGGTAAAAATGTCATAACTTATTCATAACATATCCAAATTCAGTAAGACCAAATGTTTTGGTTAGAATGCAGTCTTTATTATTCTGTGTAACATTTTCATATCCATTCAACAAATATTACGTGCGGAGCACACTCTACAAGGTCGCTCTCTAGAATAATCTAGAATTCAGCGAGGTATGCCATTTTTACTACAACTCATTTTCTAAAAGGTTCCAAGTAGTGACACCTGAAGGAATTGCATAAAACAAACTGAAGAACATTGTGTACTATTTTCATATCTTTATTCATTATAGGTACATAGTTATGATTATTTCAAGTTAGGGTTGTTGACTAATCTCAAACTAGTCATGTGAGACTAAAGAAAAGTTTGATGAAAATGCTAGTCTCTTGTTGTGAAAGTTAAGAAAGGTTTGCAGGTATGTGATCATATACACCAGGTTCATTACAAAGTTACAAATCATGTTTGGATGATGAAATTGATAAGGGATTTTGGTTAAGGTACATGTTGGGTACATGGTTGAGACAAGTAATTGATGAGTTGGCACATACATGAGGCGTATAGTTGATGATGTTGGTACATATTGATGAGTCATAGTTGATGAATAGTTGACACATGATTGGTACATACTTGGTACATGGTTGGATGCACTTTTTTATGGACGAGTTGATTACAGGTTGTTTGGTACATGTTGGTGCATGGTTGATGCACCTGTTTATGGTACAGGTTGTTTGGTACAGGTTGGTGCATAGTTGATGCACTTGTTTATGGTACGGGTTGATTACAGATTGAGGTATAGGTTGATGCATGGTTCAAGTTTATTGGTACAGGCTTACAGCGGTATATCTCACAGTGATAGTGTGATAATGGTTCCATCATTCTACTTCTACTTCAGGACGGTTGGATGGGGCAAGGACATGTGGTTGTAGCCACCTTCTGGTTGTAGCCGAAGAACATAGGGGGTTGTAGCCTCCTTCTGGTTGTAGCCAGAGAATAGGGAAGTTGGAGCTTCCCTTGGGTTGTAGCCTGAGAAACAAGGGGGTTGGAGCCTCCTTCCAGTTGCAGCTGGGAAACAAAGGAAGTTGGTGCTTCCAATGAATGTAATTTTTCAAAACAGATAAGAAAAAACATTGTGTGGTTTTCTCCCGCTTTGGATTTCCACGTAAAATACTAGTGTACTGTATATGTGTATGATTGTTCATTTGTTCATTGTTTATTTACTCTACAGTTATTGGATAATAATGCTACATTGATATAACACTTGGATTATATGGTTAAAAAGGATTAAATTGCTCTATTACTAATTCACCCCCCCTCTCAATAATCCAACAATTGATATCAGAGAAGGTTTCTTCAGAAATCAGTTTAACCACTGAAAGGTAGATCATGGAGAGAAACAACTTGTATAAAAATGGAATACCACAGTTCAATGGACAAAAGTTTGCATTTTCTATTATAAGGTTGAAAACATATATATAGGCACATGGATTTGAAATTTGGCAATCAATTGTAGATGGATACACAACACCAGCAGTTCCGCCAACAAATGACAAAGCAGTGAAACTCGGTCAAAATAATTCCAAAGCCAAAAATGCACTTTTGAATGATCTTAGTGAAACGGTATTCACCAAAGTTGCACATTGTAAATCCACTAAAGAGATTTGGGACAAACTTCAAAATATTTATGAAAGAGATTCAAAAGTCAAAGCAGTAAAGCTTCAAACTTACAGAGGTGAGTTTGAACAACTTAAGATGAAGGAAGATGAGAATATTGCAGCTTACTTTTTACAAGTCATTAAAACAGTAAATGCAATCATAGGATTGGGAGAAGAAATAAAAGAATCTGTAATTGTTCAAAAACTACTAAGATCTCTTCCTATGAGATTTGACCCTAAGATATCAGCACTAGAAGAAAAATCAGATCTAAACTCAATAAGCATGGACGAATTACATGGAATCTTCAAGCATATGAAATGAGAACTGAACAAGAAAATCCAGATATAAAAGAAGTAGTGTTCAAAGCTTCCAAAAAKTCAAAGAAAAAGGGAAAGCAAAAAGAAAAACATAGCAGCAGCAGTGACGTCTCAAAAGACGATTAAGAAGTGGCCAACTTTGTCAAAAGATTGAATAAGGGAACCRAMGGTGGGTATAGAGGTAAGCTTCTTTTAATTTGTTTTAATTGTGATGGTATTGATCACTTTGCTAACAAATGTCCTTATAATAAAAAGAGAAATGATGAAGGTTACTCAAAAGGCAAACAAACATATAAAGACAAAAGAACCACAAAGAAAGTTTTCAAAAAAAGTTTATACACCAAAGAAGACATATCAACATCAGATGAAAATAAAATCAGTGACAATGAGACAGAAAGAGTTGTATTCATGGCAGTAGAAGACTCTAATAAATAAGACTCTGAAGAAGAATATGAAGAAGCCGAAGAAGAATATGAAGTAGCCAAAGAAGAAATTGAAGAGGCAGAAGTTGACTACTGAGAGGAATTAATGTGTGCCAGAGAAGTTATCAGAAGAGAAAAGAAGAAAAACAAGAAACTAAAAGAAGAACTAGACAAGAAAGAAGACACTCAAGAACTAGAACAAATAATTACAAATTTGAAGGTTCAAATAGAAGAAGATAAAAGAATTGAAGAAACACTAGAATAAAAAGACAAGATCATTGGAAATTTGGAAACAGAGATTGTCACATTAAGAAAGGATATTCAAAAGAAAAAATATGCAGAACAGCTCAAGAGTTTTGGATGACATTATCAGTAGTCAAAAATCTCATCATGACAAGTCCAAACTTGGATACAATCAGACAAAAAAAAGATCAAGCTCCAAAACAACAGAGAAAGAAACATATCCATAAAGCTTTGTAGAAACAATCAAGAGGTATTGGAAGATCTACAAGGAATATTACAGGGATACTCCTCCACCGAGAATATTCATATTTCAGAATCAACAACCGACAGATGGCCTGAGGAAGAAGAATAATTCATAAAAGTACCTCATTTCAGAAGATCTTCAACTCTCAGGTATCAAACTATATTTTTTGGTTTATGTCATGCATGTAATAATTTTGGACATAAAACTATGAATTGCAGAGCTAACAACATGAACAAAAACAACTATGAAAGTCATACAGAAAGGGGTTATTCAAGAAGACCTAGTGAAACACAAAGAAGAAATTAGAACAGGTTTGAATTTTTGAGCACTGAAATGGAATGTTACAAATGTAACAATTTTTTACACATGGACAAAGATTGCAGAATGGCAGTCCCTCCTAGAGAACCACAACAGAATAACAACAGTCACAGACATGAACCTCAGAAAAGGACATGGATAAGAAAGCAGGATCAGTATAGCAATGAAGAATGCAAACTCGCTCTACAAGCTAAGCAGAAAAAATGTGGTTGGTATGTTGACAGTGGGTGTTCAAAACATATGACAGGTGATAGAGACAAGTTTCTTACATTACAAAAGAAAAGAGATGGATCAGTCTCCTTCGGAAATGATGATTCAACCAAAATCATTGGAAAAGGCACAGTCAGAATTGGGAACAAGAACACAAAGGCAGAAAATGTTCTACTAGTAGAAGATATGAAACATAATCTTCTAAGTGTGAGTCTAATGTGTGTCCAAGGTCATAAAGTTACTTTCGATTCACAAAAGTGAGAGATAAGAAAAGAAGGTTAAGATAAATTGATTGCTACAGTTGCGAGAACTTCAAGCAACATATATGTGTTAAGTGAAATTGGAAATGAAAAGTGTTGTCTAGGAAAGGAAGATGAAAGTTGGTTATGGCACAGAAGAATGGGTCACATACATTTTGATAACCTTGTCAAAGTCAACAAAAGAGAAACAGTCAAAGAAATACCCCAGATCACGAAACCAACCAACACGTTATGCAAGCATTGTCAACAAGAAAAACAAACAAAAACCAGGTTCAAATCAAAAGAATATTCAACGACAACACCACTGGAAATTGTGCATACTGATATAGTTGGACCAACTATAACAAAGGGCTTAAAAGGTGAGAAATACTTTATATTATTAGTTGATGATTATACAAGAATGACCGCAGTTTGTTTTCTCAAGAATAAGTCAGAAACTTTTGAAAACTTCAAGATCTACAAGGAAATGGTTGAAAATGAAATGGATTCAAAAATCAAATGCTTGAGATATGATAATGGAGGAGAGTTCACTTCAAAGAAATTTATGGACTATTGCAACAGTCATGGAGTAAAAAGGAAATTCTTCGTTGCTAGGACACCTCAACAGAATGGAGTTGTTGAAAAAAAGAACATGACAGTACAGAAAATGGCTCGAACAATGCTAATGGATTCCAAATTGACAGATATTTTTTGGACACGGGCAGTGCATACAACAATTCACATTCAAAACAGAGTAATGCTCAGAAACAACATTGACAAAACTCCTTACGAGCTATGGAAAGGAAGACCATCAAATGTAAAGCACTTCAGAGTTTTTGGAAGCAAATGCTACATCAAACGAGAAGATGACAGAATGAGAAAGTTTGACTCTCGTGTGGACAAAGGAGTACTTGTTGGTTACTCAAGTACAAGAAAAACATACAAGTGTTACAACCTGAGATTGAACAAAGTGGTGGAAAGCATCAACGTAACAATTGATGAAACACGTAGACAAGAATTAAATGAAGAACAAAATGAATCAATGGAACAACTTTGCGAAGAAGAAACAAAAGATGAAAAAGAAGGGGAAGATGAAGAGGATCCAAAAGAAACAGAAGAGCAAGTTCAGCAAATAACTCCAAAAATACCTAGCAAAAGAGTACAGAAGAATCATCCTTCAGATCATATTATCAGAAACAAAGACGCATGAGTGGAGACTAGAAGAAGAATCTGTTCACCAGAAAAAACGCACCTAGCACTCACATCTACAATTGAACCAACCTATTTTACAGAGGCTAGCAAGGACGAATTTTGGAACAATGCCATGGATGAAGAATTTGATCAAATAGAGAAAAATGACACTTGAGAATTGGTTCCAAAACCAAATGATAAGAATGTGATCGACACATAGTGGGTATACAAGAATAAATTGAATGAAGATGGACAGGTTACAAGGAACAAAGCTAGATTGGTATGTAAAAGATATGCACAGGTTGAAGGAATCGACTTTGAAGAGACATTTGCTCCAGTTGCCAGAATGGAAGCAATCTGATTGTTTTTAGCTTATGCATGCTCCAAAAATATTAAAGTGTATCAGATGGACGTAAAATCAGCTTTTCTGAATGGGGAACTTGAAGAAGAAGTCTACATTGAACAACTAAAAGGATTTCAGTTGTCAGAGAACGTAGATTATGTGTGTAAATTAAAGAAGGCATTGTATGGTCTAAAACAGGCTCCTAGAGCATGGTACTCTAGACTGGATAAATATCTACAGTATACAGGGTTCAGAAAAGGAAATGTAGACAACAACCTCTACATCAAGGTAAGTCAAGATAGTATTTTATTAATTGAAGTTTGTGTTGATGATATTATTTTTGGTAGTAATGATGACAGGTTAAGCCAAAAATTTGCAAAGGATATGCAGAATGAACTTGAAATGTCATTACTTGAAGAACTATCCTTCTTTCTGGGACTTCAGATACGTCAAAACAACCAAGGAATTTTTATTTCTCAAACCAAGTATATCAGAGAAATGCTAAAGAGGTTCGGAATGAAATATTGCAAACTAGTTATCACTCTCATGCAAACCAGTTGCAAGTTAAGAAAAGATGATTATTCAAAATCTACATATCAGAGGCAATACAAGTCGATGATTGGTAGCCTACTATATGTGACAGCATCTAGACCAGATGTAATGCAGGCAGTTGGACAGGTGGCACGATTTCAAGCAGCACCAAAGGAATCACATGTGTTAGCAGTGAAGAGGATTTTCAGATATCTCAAAGGAACATAAGAGTTTGGATTATGGTATCCAAAAGGACAGGATCTATATCTTATTGCCTACACAGATGCAGATTGGGCAGGTTGTATTGATGACCGACGAAGCACCAGTGGAGCAACGTTTTACTTAGGTGAGTGTTTAGTATCATGACTAAACAAGAAACAATCATCAGTATCTCTATCTACAGCCGAGACAGAGTATATTACAGCAGCAACATGTTGTACACAGGTTTTTTGGATGAAACAAACTTTGACATATATATAGGTTGAGTATGATGAGCCCATTCCAATCTATTATGATAATACAAGCGCCATCAGTGTCTCAAAAAACCCAGTGATGCAATCCAAGACGAAGCACATTCCAATCAAGTATCACTTTCTATGGGAACAGGTTGCAGAAAAAAACATCATAGTTGAGTATGTGGGCACAAAAGAACAAGTGGCAGACATCTTTAAAAAACCACTTCCACGGGAAGCCTTTGAGTATCTTTGCCAGAGACTCAGAGTTATTTCTACTCCAAAATGAATGTTTTTGAATGATTATCTTATATGTCTTAGATGTACACGAGAAAGCACCATAAAGAGGACAGTTCAGTTAGGGGGAGCAGCCCCGAATGGAAAGATACCTTTGTCATTGATGACAAAGGGGGAGAGATTTATCAGATGTAAAGGGCAGAGGCATGATTCCAGGGGGAGCAATAGTCACAGAGATGCAGAGGACAGAGGCATGGTTCCAAGGGGAGCATGAGTGATATGACTTCAGTGTTGTATGAAATGATTTCAGTATTACATCAGAGCGTTTCCATCAATGCCAAAGGGGGAGATTGTTGATTAAGTTTGGTTTTCATTGATGTCAACCTTTGAAGAAAGCCCGGTAGCGAATTCTGGTAGCACAAAAGTTTGGGTAATGGACCCAAGGTGTGAGTTATAATTCGATTACAGCAAGCCCTTGGCATTTTTCACAGAGAGGACTCCCCAATTTTCCCAACCAAATGATAGTTTGAATTTCCCCTTTCATGTACGAATTATGAAAATTATATTTGCATGGCATGCACTCTCCACATGTTTCATGAGAAGCCCACGATTCACCTTTTTTATCTCTAAATCCCATGTACCTCCTTCATATAATTAATGCAAAAGTTTAGGATAAAATAAAACATTGAATAATAATAATAAAGGTTAATAATCAAAGGTTCTAAGGATTAGGTTATATCACTAACCAAGGCCTTGCTCCTTAGCCCCTTAAACCTCTTATAAGCCCCCTACATTTCCCCACTTGTGGAATCATAGCCCCCCAACCTTGTCCTTCCTCTTATGCAACCTATGATGTATTTATATTAACATTCAATATCCAGTTACATATTACAATTGTTTGACTTTTAGTCAATCATCATATACAGTTACATAACTGGTCTAGCGATCAAAACTAGGGTGTTACAAAAGAGTTGTTATCTTCTTGGATATTGACTCCCTAATTTGATGGTGCACTCTCCCAAATATTGATGTTATTCACATATCTTGATGTCTACTAATGGAGCATTCCACAAGAGGGGCCCACACATGGCATTATCAAGACTATGAACATAGATCAAGGAGGTGTTTTGCATTTGGAGAGAACAAGTGGCATCCCCACTACTTTATCGATCTATTAATATTTTATTGCTTTAGGGCTTTGACTTATCCTAAAGGTAGTTAGAGGATATTATACTTTATGTTTTCTTAGGAGAGATCTTGGATCTAAGACTTGGATAATATCATTTTATTTGAAGAGGGTTTTGAGCTCAAGCTCCATATAAGAGAGGCTCGCTCATATTGTAATAGTTGTTGATGGTTCAAGGAAACAATACTCTTTTGGAGTGACTTGTATTAAATATCTCTTGATGGCTATGTGATTTTTGAAGTTTATATTCATATGTGGCTTTCCATCTTACACCTATTGCTGATATATGTTGCTGGAATTTATGCTTCATGCTACTGCAATAAGGGTTTCAAGTTAAGGGTAGATTTGTCACTTGACGGAGAACTTTGGATGAGGTGCATTCTATCTAATGTTCTTTTCTTTTCATAGTTGAATAATTAGTGGGATGACATTTATATGGAAGATATATCATTGATTTTCAGTAAGTAAAATCTCCCCTTATTTGTGTTGCATGTTCATACAAAGACACCTTTGAAATGGCCTTTTATTACTTCATTTTCAACAATATAAATGCTGCAATCATTGCTAATTTTCTGAATGTATTAGAGCAGCCTTTACTTCCATTTGTCATCCATAATTAGCCCTCCTAGTTACTTTAAGACTCCATATGCCCTATTGGATATTTGACACTAGTCTTTCCCCATCAACCACCCTAAAATACAAACCCAAGAAATCTTTTTAATTTATCTTTTACTAAGGCCACTCTTCATTAAATCCTAAGCCTTCATTGCATAAGCCTTAGTAATCCTAACCCTAGGGATATGCCCTTTGTGTCAAAGGAGAGCTGGCCTTAAGAGAGAAGATGTACTATTGTGGTGACAGTAATAGCTCTCTTGAGTTACCTTAAGGCTTAAACCCATTTTGAGACTTTGTAGTTTAATTGCCATATCACTCGGTAGCAGTATATAAATCAGATTTTTGCATACATAGTTTAATTTCGTTTATTTTATATACATAGATGTATGCTTTCATCAGATAAATTCAATGCACTGTATGTTTTTGTTAACTGGACATTTAGTTTTGCATTGAGTCTGGTATCTGAGTTGTTGGAAGCTCAGGGCAGATTTATAGTTGGTAAAAGAGGAGAGAAAATTTTATGAAGTGGTTACCCAGCAGTATAATAGAGGAAAGAAGAAAGTGACAGGCAGGTATGCCGCACTGTCAAATTTGCTTATTGTTATTGTTTATTTTACTGAACATTCATTTAAGATCTTTGTAAGGCTCCTTAGAGTGCAATACCAAAAATGTTTTCAACCAGATCATTTGAAGCTTCAACCAATTGCCAAACACCTTTACCACTTGACCGTGCACTAAAAACAAGGAGATTCCATTGGCTTGTTGCATGGATATTGCCCATAATCTACTCTGAGATGATAATCTTCAAGAAGGAAAGATTACATAAATTGCAGGAAGTCTCCAAAAGGACAGCAACCATTTTCCTTAGGTTGATTAAAGAATCTAGTCTGTCTTTTGAACAATCATTTTTCCAACAAACAGATGAGGTTAGTTAGATACTAGGAATAATATTGGATAAATATGCAATATCCCATTGCCAGATCCAGAAGTACCTTACTTGTGCATTTCCAATATTTGTGGTCCACTCAAAACAACATTTACAATTCCCAAAAACTGTTATGCCTCACATATGGAAGCCCAGGGAGTCTAAAACAGCACTGCAATAAAGATGCATTGCAAACTTTTTCGCAAACAACCAATCCAATACTTCATTGACTAAAGAAAAACTATATGCATTCTTACCGGTGACCTTATTTATGACCATGTGGACAAAGTTACATGTATGATCTTGGATCCATGATTCTTATAGGCTGGGATAGCAAAATATGCAAAATAACTCTTTACTGGAATGATTGCCTGCACAAAATCTCACACCATCTTGTCAATCTTGGCTTTCAGCAATGGGAATGTCCCTACTTCTAAGCACTGTAAGGTTCTTCGTATAATTGAATGTAGAAGCCCTCATGACTGGTAATGAATCCCTCGATAAACATTGATAGACAGAACATCTGGTCTTTCAGAAAATGCGATTGACAAAGTGTTAAGGAGGTAGTTAATGAGGTAATGCAACAACATAGGCAATACCTCTATAGAGACCAGACCATCTAAACCACCATACTGTTGGTATCGTGTCAACCTCTACCACCTCAAGAAAACTATATTGGCAAGCCTCCCTTTCAATTCTATTTCATAAAGCTCAAAGCAAGCCTACACAAAATTTTGAACAGGCATATTGCAACAGAATACCAAATCATTCACACAAGCAATTTCAAAACATGATCACAATGCCAATTGAAGTTGAAGTTACTTGAATGACGACTCAGGGCATGGCCTACTCGCATGCATAACTGAAATGATTTCAACATCCAGATATGATGCCAGCAAGAGCACAAAGCAGTATGACCCACTAATTCTTTATCAACAACAAGGTTGGGTGCAGCATTTAATGAGACTTTTGTGGCAAAGGCCCATGCATGCATGCACTATCTTTAGTGGGCTTTTGTTATCTTTAGAGATCAACACCATATTTAAAATTGTTTTCGTCAGTTTAGAAGCACTTCCGGATTTAGACAGGTGCATGCTTTTCCGAATTTAGAAAGAGGATAGATGCACCGCTTCTGTGGTAATTCTATTCCTGGAAGGAACTTTCTATTTGGAGTTTTATGCCCATGCATGAGACAGTCTTATTCATGCAGGATGGGCACAATTTTCTAGGCACCTATGTTTA
This sequence comes from Picea mariana, assembly GCA_032191745.1. Taxonomy (NCBI): domain Eukaryota; kingdom Viridiplantae; phylum Streptophyta; class Pinopsida; order Pinales; family Pinaceae; genus Picea; species Picea mariana. Next base: position 23,185 of record JASDQU010103531.1, on the reverse strand, counting down.
GGGTTTTGCCTTAACTAGGAAGGCACACCTGAGAAGGAATCTATATTTACTATGAACCCTAGTACTCTCTTAGACTATAAAAGAGAGACATGGTAACTTATCTAGACAGATCAGACAGTTGGAGTTTTTGAGCTTTTGCAATTGTAATTACTTCTTTTCAGAGTTCTAGACAAGTCATGTGATTGAGTGCTGCAACTTAAGCCTGTTGTTCGTTTTTCAGATTGAAGTGTTTGCAAGTCTAACATATTTTATCTATTGTTCGTTTTTCAAATTTATGCGTTTGTAGATCTAGCATTCTTTATCAGTTGTTTTGATAGATTAAATCATTTTTCAATTCCTAGAATAGGGTTTAGTATTTAGAAGTGCAGATCTATTTACCATGTCTTGAAAATTTAACATGGTATCAAAAATGAGCATCTCAAATATTACAATATCCGTATATGGAGTGGGTTGTTGCCTGTGAGTGAGAGCTATCGGAAGATTTCAATGGGTGTGATGCCCTAGCTTTAGTGATTGACATTGATCCATGCTTGAGATAGGCATTTGGACTTGTAAGGAGTTTGCAGGTGAGATTCTTGTGAGACTCCGGTGATTGGAGTGTTGTTTATCCCTGAGAGAGGCAACCTGTAACTATCATAGGTTGTTGATTGAATTTGTTTCCCAACTGATCTATATGTTTGAGGTGTGTTCCAAGTGTTGCAGGTATGACTAGTCGCAGTCTCATAGAGTGTCGCCGGTTAGAAGGCAATTCCAATTCTATACCTTGCAAGTGCACACTGCAAATGTTATTGGAGGAGGTTGATCTTTGGTGTTTTGTGAAAGCTAAGGTTACAGCTCCTGCCGATCCTGAATAGTTGGTTGAACACAACAAGAAGGCGGCCAAAGTGAAAATAATCATCCTTGATTCTGTGAAGGACCATTTGATCCCTCACATTGCAAAGAAGAAGTCAGCTAAGGATATGCATGATGGCTTGATCACCTTACAAATATTTCCTACAAGATTCCTTGATCACAATGTGAATATTTTCTACAAGACACTTTTGAAGAACATGCTTACCAACATGCACATGAGTGACACAGACACGGTGCCTAGCTACTTGATGAATATAATTGAGTTGAGATATCAACTTGCTGCTATCTGGATGAAGGTCACAGATGAGGAGTTGGTGCCCATAGTGTTGAATGGGTTCTCCTTACCTTAGGGACACTTTGTGTAGGGTGTCTATGCTCATGAGAAGTTGCACACTTCTGAGAAGCTTTGGGATCAATTCATCCAAGAGGAGACAAGGCTAGAGACAATTTCAGCAAGAGTGGAGGAGATCCATAACCTAGTCATCTTCGAGAAGGTGAGGAGAGAAGGTAAAAAAGGACCTAGGAGGGATCAAAAAGGAAAGAAGGAAGAATCGGATTCTTCAAATCAAGGGAAGAAAGACTTGATTCATGTGAAATGTTTCAAGTGCCATACAATGGACCACTACACATCTTCGTGTCCTGGAGGAAGAAAGCAGAGCAACAACAAAGTTAGTTTGACAAGGGTGCAAAAGTTTATGCCGGATTGGATGAGTAAGCATCTAGACTTGAGACATTTTCCTCCATGGTATTGTGCCTTTGCACTAACACCATTTCTGGTGCAGGGTGGTATGTGCACAATGGAGCATCCAAACACATAACCATCAACAAGAAGGCTTTCTACAAACTTAAAGAATAAGAGGATGGCATATGAGTGGAGTCAGGCAATGATGCCACTTATCCAATTATCAAAGTGGGCTCTGTCTCTTTCTGCATGCCTTCAAGTGATGTTCTTGAGTTAAATGATAGCTTGTATGTTCTTGATTTGACTAAGAATCTTCTTTTGATTTCTTGCATGACAAGTCTACAATGTGTCTAAGTTTGATGATTAACAAGTGATCATTAGAAAATGCAGCCCTAACCCTAGTCGATTTTTGGCCAAAGGAGTGCGTGAAGATGGCCTTTACAGCTTGCTACCAAATCCGAGGAAGCATGATGCTTTGGTGCATGACATTGACACCTTGTGCAAGTTGTGGCACAAGCAGTTTGGTCACCTGTTGTTGGATTTTCAATGAGCTATGGCTCATGTATCCTCTTTAAATTTTTTGTTTAACTATTACTTGAACCATAACTACTGCAACAAACCAAGATCACAAGAAGAATAACCATGCACAAGAACACAAGAAGTATCCTAGGAAACCCTTCTCAACAAGGGAAGAAAAACCAACCAATCCTTTGCTATATTCCTCAAGAGAAAGACCTCCCACACCATCACCAAACCTAGCACACAAGAGGGTGTTGTAATTCTCATAATTTCAGACCACAACTTATGAAATCATGAGATGACACAATGATAAGTGTGTTTCCTCAATGGGGATTCACCTTTATTTATATAAGACTTGTCGCATCAAATGATGTGTCTATTGGCACAATAGGGCCGACATTAATAACTCAAAATATAATTAATAATTACCATATTAATTATCTTTTACATTAAGGTGGGGCCAACCTATACCCTTTACATAATCAATAGGGTTACAGGTAAGTCTGACTCTTGAACAATATAGCAAGGGATCTCATACACCCACTAGTGCTCAGCCACTAGGGGCACATCCATCAGTGCTCATCCACAGGGATGTCTCTCTATCTCACTGTGTCTCACAGGAGAACCACACTCACTAGTGCTCAGCCACTAGGAACACGTTCACCTGTGCTCATCCACAGGCACGTCCAACTCAACAAATCTTCTTTCTCACTGCATTACACAGGAGGGTCATCTGGAGTTCATCATCTCAACTCTTTGCTTAGAGGAGGCTAATACATCGTTTTCATCTCTGTCTCATAACGATGCACCCAGCTCATGGGAATTCACACGTTCACCTTGTGCTCAGCCACAAGCACGTCCAACTCAGCAAATCTCCTTTCTCACTGCGTTACATAGGAGAATTATCTGGAGTTCTTCTCAACTCTCTGTAAGGAGGAGGCCATCACTACGTTCTAGCTCTGTCTCAGATAAGAACCACGCACCCATCTCAGGGGCTCTCTCTTAGGTTTGTGTCCTGGAGGATGTCTTGTGCAGCTGTAATCATCAACACCTAGTCTGTGTCCTGGAGGATGTCTCACGCAGCTGTAATCACCAACACCTGCACCATGGAGCACTTCCACTCTTGAAGAACATGGTGCAAGGATTGTCAGACTTCAAGATTGAGAATACTACAATGTGCAAGGATTGTGCACTCAACAAGCATGTCAAGACTGCTTTTCCAAGTAATGAGCACAGACCAAGAGAAATTATTGATCTGATCCATTCAGATGCGAGTGGACCGATGATTTCAATGTCTTTGACAAGTATTTTGTACTGTCTCTCTTATTAATGTCTGTTTTATTGATGATTCCTCTGGGAAGACTTAGATTTATTTTATAAAGACTAAGGATGAAGTGTTTAGTAAGCTCACAAAATTCAAATCTTTAGTTGAGAATCAAAAACACAGAAAGATCAATGTGGTGAGATTTGACAATGGAGGAGAGTACACCTCCATGGACTTTGATGCATTTTGGAAAGAAAAAGGGATCAAAAGGGGGTTGATAGTACCTTACAACCCTCAACAAAAAGGGGTTGCAGAGAAGAAAAACCATTCCATCATAGAGACAGCCAAAGCAATGATGCACGACATGGATTTGCTCAAGTGCCTTTGGGCAAAGGCATGTGATACAGTTGTCTACATTCTGAATTGATGACTTCACAGCTTATTGAAGAACAAGACTCCAAAGGAAGCCTTTACTGGTGAGAAGCCTTGGGTATCACACTTTCATGTCATTTGGTTGTCCTATTTATATTCATGTGCCTGACAAAAAGAGGACTGAGTTTGAACTCTCGAGCATCAAGGGTATATTTGTTGGTCATAGTGAGACATCCAAGGCTTACGGGATCTATATTCCAACACAATGGAAGATAGTGGTAAGTTGAGGTGTTAAATTTGATAAGGATGGATGGTCCACTAAGTCTCAGAAACCTGTGACAGAGCTTGAGAAGGGAGAGAAGCTTGCTCGATCAAAGGAAGAGAAATCAGATTCAGATCAGCAAGGTTCCAATGAGGGAATAGAGGCCTCATTACCATCCAGTTCAGCCAGGGCATTGAGATAGCTCACCCAGGCTTTGTAGGTGGCACAGGAACACGTAGGAGCGCCAAAATCTTCTTTCAGAATGATTCGTCCCGTTAAGAAGTTTCCTAGTTATGTTGCAATGATGTCTTCTATCATTGATATAGATTCTAGAACCTTCTAGCAGTGAGATAGCAGCTGAAGCACAAGTATGGTGGGATGTTATGATGGGGGTTTATGATGTCTAGGAGACGGTGCCAAAACTCACTGTAGAATCAATGATTGATTCCATGCATGCAGTTGTTCATGAAGTCTTCCTTGAACAAGGGAAGTACACCTTGAAGATTCTAGAGAATCACAATGAAGAGGGAGTAACTCATTTTAGTGGAGAACACCTTCCTGCAAAGGAGTGATAGCTTTACCTGTAGGCTGTTGCTTGGAGGGTATTCTCTCTATCCATGGTGCATCCAGCAGATTCAGCCCTTGATCTGTGTGCAGCAGCCTTCAGCAGAGTCGATTTCCAGCCTTGAAATCTGTACAGCTTTGACTGTTGCTGGTGTGGAGGGGCAGTTAATGAAGGCAGAACAGTCAATAAGAGTTCTGCAGTAAAGGCATATGCATGCACGATCGTTAACAGGCTTTTGTTATCTTTGGAAATCAGTGCCAGATTTAGAATTGCTCTTCTTCAGTTTAGAAGCAGTTCCAGATTTAGAAATGTGCATGCTTTTCCAGATTTAGAAAGAGGATAGGCACACTGCTTTTGTGGATGTTCCATTGCTGGAAGGCAGATTCTATTTGAAGTTTTAGGCTCATGCATGAGACAGTCTTATTCATGCAAGATGGGCACAGTATTCTAGGCACCTAGGTTTAAGGTTTTGCTTATCTAGGAGAGCACCCCTGTGAAGGAATATTCAGTGTGAACCCTAGTCCTCTCTTGGTCTATAAAAGAAGGACCGGGTGACTTCTCTAGACAGATCAGACAATTGGAGTTTTTGAGCTTTAAAGATTGTGATTTCTTCTTTTCAGAGTTGTAGAAAGTGATGTGACTAAGTGCTGCAAATTAAACCTGCTGTTCTTTTTTCAGATTTATGTGTTTCTAGATGTAGCATCCTTTATCTGCTGTTTTAATAAGTTAAATCAGTTTTCGATTACTAGATTAAGGTTTAGTTTCTAAGAGTGCAGATCTGCTTACCATGTCTTGAAAATGTAACACACAGCTTACCAAATATATTTGGTTCTACCACAATGTTGAACAGTTTCAGATGTATATACTATATGCATACTTAGTAGTGACCTGATTTATGACCATGCTGACACTCTTACATGCGTGATCTAGGATCCATGATTCTTATTGGGCAGGATAGCAAAAGATGCATAAGCATTGTTTAGTGGAATCATAAATGATTGCCTGCACTAAATCTCATACCATCTTCTCAATCTTGGTGTTTAGCATTGGGAATATCCCTGCTTCTAAGAGCCATTAAACTCTTATTAGAATCGGATGTAGCAGCCCTCTTGACCAGTGATGAATCCATCAGTAAAAATTGATAGATTGAACCTCATAGTAGGGAGATAAACACCTAGTCTTTGAGAAAATGTGATTGAAATGGTGGATTAATGAGGCAATGCAACAACATGAGCATCACCTCTACAGAATTCAAACCATGTAAAACCAAAATACTATTGAGATCGTGTCAACCTCTGTCACCTGAAGAAAGCTAATTTGGCAAGCCTCCCTTTCAATTCTATTTCATAAAGCTTAAAGCAAACCTGCAAAAAAATGCTTTTGAAAAAATTACCTGCAGCCAAGAAATTGCAACAGAATAACCAATCATTCAGAAAAAGCAAATTCAAAAGATGATTGCAATGCCAACTGCAGTTCAAGTTAGATCGAAGGCAGACTCAAGTCATGGCCTACTCCTTCCATGCATAACTGAAATTATTCCACATCCAGATATGATCCCAGCAAGAGCACAAAGCAGCATGGCCCAGTAATATCCTTGTCACTGACAGGTTGGGTGTAAGTTATAACCCAAATAAGCAACAATTACCAAGACAGATAGACCCTTCTCATAACTAGATGTTGAAGAGGCCTAGACAAACACTTCCAATAATGTCTGGATGTTCCAGGAGTGTCAGTAATTCGTGAGAAACTAAGCCAAAACTTGCCATCTTGATATCTGCTACTAGGATTAAAAAACAAAGCCAATGAAGGAACCTTATCCCTATTTCGTTTATGCTTTCACATTTTCGAACAGTTCTGAATATTTCTTTTGTAACACGGCTCAGCCAATATATTTAGTTCTACCACAATGTTCGACATTATCAGAAGTATACATTCTTAGTGGTGACCCTATTTATGCCCAGGTGGACACTATTACAATTTACATGTATGTTCTTGGTTCCATAATTCTTAATGGCCAGGATAGCAAAAAATGCAAAAGAATTATTTATTGGAATGATTGTCTGCACTACATCTCAAACCATCTTGTCAATCTTGGCCGTTAGAAATGGAAATGTCCCTGCTTCTAGGAACCATAAGATTCTAGTATAATCGAATGTAGCAGCCCTCTATACCAGTGATGACTCCATCAGTAAACATTGATTGAATGAACCCTCACAATAGGAAGATAAACACCTAGTCTTTGAGAAAATGTGATTGAGAAAGTGTTCATGCGGTAATGCAACAACATGGGCAATACCTCTACAGAATTCAGACCATCTAAACCACAATTAAGTTAAGATAGTATCAGCCTCTGCCAGCTGATGAAAGCGTCCCTTCAATTTTATTTCATAAAGCTTACAACAAGCCTGACAAAAACTTCTGAAAATTTACCCACAACTCGGAAATTGCAACAGAATACCCAGTCATCCAGACAAACAAATTCAAAACATGATTGCAATGCCAGTTGCAATTCAAGTTAGATCAAAGGCAGACTCAGGTCATGGCCTATTCCTTGCATGCATAACTGAAACGATTTCAACATCTAGATATGGTGCCAGCAAGAGCACAAAGCAGTATGGCCAACTAATTTCCTTATCACTGACAAGGTTGGAATATGGATGTAAAAATTAACCCATATAAGTAACAATTACCTAAACAGATAAACCCTTGTCCTAGCTAGGTGTTGAAAGGAAGAGGCCTGAACAAACACTTTCAGTAATTTCTGGATGTTCCAAGAGTGTTAATCATTTGTGAGAAACCAAGAAAAAGCTCACCACCATCCCCTACTAGGACTAAAAACCCAAAGCCAATGAAGGTAGCTTAACCCCATTTCCTATTTGCTTTAACATTTTCAAACACTTGTAAATATTTATTTTATAACAAAGATCACCCAATATATTTGACTCTACAATGATGTTGAACATTTCAAAAATGAACCATCAGCAGGGGTTCTTAAAATATCTGAAATGATTGTTTTCATTAGAACTAGTTGACAATAATCTAAGAACACTTGCCATAAATGATAAATCGTATTACTTAGAAGATAATAGCTGACATTAAATATCAAACAAATAAGTTTTCTAAATAGGAATAAGTGGGATGTATGTAACCCACATAATGTCAATTGGTATAGCTCAAATGGTTGTGAGGAAAAGTTGTTACCCTCCTCACTTGGGTTCAAATCTCACTTTGCGACATGTTATATTTTCCCTAAAGATCACTGATTAACAATCTGAACATTTAAATGGAAATTTTTTAGGATCTGCACAGATCAAATGCTAGGAGATCAACACAACAGTCCATAATAGGAATATCTCCTCTGTTCCTAATTGAGCCTGCAAGTTTTCTCCAAGCCCCAGAGAGCTTCCTCCTGTTCAGATGGAGTTGAAAGGTATTCACTTGGAAAGATTATCCAGAAGACTTCAAGGAAGCACCCTTCTGCTCAAATCACTGTTTGTACTTCAAGAATGCTTTGAAGAGAATAGCAGGAGAGACCTAAGAAGGATCAAGCAGGGTATATACTGACCATAGCTAACAGCTTACAGTTATGCCATATATACAATGGACTTTGCAAAGCAAGCGACTTCTGGGCACCTTGGTGTTGTATGTAAGTACTTCCATTCTTAAATATTTGTTACCTCACATTTTCTAACCCCAATTCTCCATTCTTCATCAACTCAGACAGGAGGAACACATGATCTGAATGTACTGCTGAAGGACTGGTAATCAAATGGAAAAAGATATCAGCGGGCATATAGCTGGATGAAGAGGTAGTATTTAGTTTTCCCTACAGACATAATATTCCTTGTTAACAACTGGAAGGAAGTTCCGGAGGCCTACTAACCTCACACGCCCAAAATGAACGTTTCCAAGAAAGTCTGACGTGTTCCTCTCTGTTGGCTGAGTTTTAAATATATTCCTTGTCTTGCCCGCTTTCATATCCATTAGTTTCTACTGTCTCTCTCTGGTATTGTTTGAGGCTAGGATGATTTTGAAAGTTCCCTGGCTCACTGGGACCACCATGAGCAAAATTGTATCAGCATAAATCATGATGATTGAAAATGTTAAGTGGCCACTGCAAACCTCCCAAGCCATGGTGAAAACACAGATGCCTAATTAACATAGTAGCAAGATTCGAATACGAATATGTACTCGAATATGATTTGGTACAGTAAAATACGTAACGAAAAAATCTCATATGCCTCCAATACTGAAGTATAAATCCATATCTCAAATATACAAAAATATGCATTTTGTTCCTAATTTTAAAAGAATTTCAGCCTTAGGAATGCACAATAAACCAGAAAAAATAATTCATTTCTTGAAAATTTTGCAACATAGTTTATATTTAAAGTTTTTTGGGGTTTTTTCTGAATATTTATGAGGTTTGTTTTGGGGTTTTTTCTGAATATTTGTGAGGTTTGTGGGCTGTTTTATAAGCACTTATAAGTTGACAGGTAACCAAAAATAAATAAAAAACAGGTTGACCGTACTGTATCCGCTTGTACGGAAAACTTGCAGAATTTCGTACTGCTGCCGAATTTCCATATAACAAAGGCAATACGGCCAAATCTTTAGCATAGAGTTATGTTTGAGCCCTGAACTTTGCAAGCTCAAAATCAAAATCAAGCTAGGGATAGAGTTGTCTGCTATGCTATATGCTAGGTGTTGAAAAGATGTCTAGAGTCGATTGGCCTGTAGTAGGAAAGCTATCACCATTTGGATTGCCTTTCCTTTTTTAATTTTTTTAACAATGAATAACAGTCTGTTAGCCCTATCTAAATGTAAACAGGTAAAAACTGAAGTGTCTATATGAAATTTCAAGCAAAGATAAAAGCAATTAGTTATGTATAACATGCATGTTTATGCATGTATTACAACGACTCTGAAAATCTCAAGGACTTAACATCTAGTTCTGTCTGTGAGCAATGTAATCAGCTAAACAAATCAAAGGCTTAGCTTTTTCCACATCAAAAACAGAAATCTGATCCATTGCTTGCTTGTTGAGCTCTTGGGCAAATTCCCTTGATTTCTCAAGCCCCAGCAACTTAGGGTACGTGAGCTTATCAGCAACAAGGTCCTTGCAAGCAGTCTTTCCGAGCTCCTGAGACGATTTAGTGACATCAAGGATGTCATCAACAACCTGGAACATCAGCCCAATACAGCGAGCAAATCTCCTCAGCCTCTCGATCTCTTCATCAGACCCACCTCCTATAATTGCACCAATCACCACAGATCCCTCCAACAGAGCAGCTGTCTTGTGAACATGAATGTATTCAAGCAGATCCAGACCCACGTTCGATAACCCACCACTGGAAAGATCCACAACTTGCCCTGCAACCAGCCCTTCAGACCCAATTGCCCTACCCAATTCCCAGATGACCCTCAAAACTTTCTCTGCCTCAACACCCTTTGTAGAGCATGCAATGTGCTCAAATGCAAAGGCCAACAAGGCATCCCCTGCCAGAACAGCAACATCCTCCCCAAACACCTTGTGATTTGTGGGTTTCCCTCTTCTCAAATCATCATTGTCCATGCAAGGCAAATCATCGTGAATCAGAGACATGGTGTGAATCATCTCAACTGCACAGGCCGATGGCATGACTGATTCCTCAGACCCACCTACGAGCTCGCAAGAAGCAATACATAATATGGGTCTCACACGCTTTCCCCCAGCCAGAAGCGAATACCTCATTGCCTCATGAATTTTTTCAGGGTGCCTCAGGCTTACACATTTGTCCAGGGCCTCATTGATGGCATTGGCCTTCGAAAACATGTATTTTTTGAACTCAAATGCAATAGGCTTCTCTTCATCTTTGTTTTCTGATTCATTCACAAGTTCTAATGGTGTCGTTACACTGCAATTGGGTCTCATCTTAATGACAGATGAGCCAGGCATTGTCTGATAAAGAGAACCAACTGTAAGTGCTGTTTTATCTGTAGTAGTCACCTGCACTGGCGAAGTTTTGAAGCTGCAGTTGGGCATGCCCAGAGACATCGGATTGGTATTACGGGAGGCAAAAAAGAGACCCTGGTGAACACACGGATTGAATAATATAATACTCATTTCAACTTTGTAACTTCACAAAGACATTACATCGCCCTCCCTTCCTGCAAAATTGCCCAATGAAACCATGAACAAGCCAGAGTTTTAAAGGACTTAGTGCCCCTCATCCAAGTGGAAATTGCATGGAAGTGGAACAAACTCTACCAATAATATATGATATGATATATGAAATACCAATAATATATTATATGATATATGAAATGGTGGATTGCTTTCTTGAAACTTTTTCATTATTTGTCTTTTAAGGTAATAAGTCCAATGAGGAGACGCCAAGCAAGCATGGTCTTATCTTTTTCTGTCATATGAGGACTTCACTCATTTTACCCAACTTCACATATATACATTAATTTCTATGTGAAGTTGCAAAGTTTTAAAGGACTTAATGCCCCTTCATCCAAGTGGGAAAATGCATGAATGTGGGACAAACTGTACCAATAATGTGGGAAAATGCATGAAGGTGGGACAAATTGTGCCAATAATGTATGAAATGGTGGAGTGTTTTTGTTTGTTTGTTTCTTAATGGAAACTTTTTCGGTCTTTATTGTTTTTCAACTTTCTTAGTGGAAACTTTTTCTTTTTCGGTCTTTATCTTTTTAAACTAAGTCCAATGAGAAGAGGCCATGTAAGCATAGCCTTATCTTTATATCTAGGATGAGACCAGGAATGATGATCACTTTTTAGTGGGAAAAAGGAATTTTTAAATATCAAAATTAATTTTGGTGTAAATCTTAGATTTTTCAAGTATTAAAAATAATTTTGGTGTAAATTTTAGGATAAATCTTTCTTAATAACGACAAACCACCATAATTAATGTAGTTAGAATAAAAATTAATTTAAATTTTCGGATGAATTTTTCCTAAGTAATGATAAATAACCAAATTGGTGTAATTAGAAAAAATATATATACATTATTTGATCGTAATTAATAATAAGATATCTCAAAATCTGTATCTTGTAAATATCTCTTTTATCTCATGTATAATTTTTTGGGAAATGTAAATAAGGAGTCAAAGTGGTTAGGATATACAAGTAGTTGTGGTTAGGATATACAAGTAGTTGTGATAAAAAAGTCACCCTTTACAAAAGCTAAAAAAAGGGCAACATGTGAGGTGGAGCTTCCAATGAGGGACTCAATATCAAGAGTGTACTTGGGTTAACTTTTAAAGGCATTTTTTAACTTTATATAGTAGAGAGTAAAAGGGTAAGGAATTTCATTGAAAGTAATTTTATATTGATATTTTCATATAAAGTCAATTGTGATTAATTAAATCAAACACCRAAGCAATTTCCAATTATTCTTSATCATCCAAGTGTCTTCCAAGAAGGATCAATTTCATGAGAGTAGAGAAACAAAAATAGAGTGAAATTCAACATGAAACCATGTCTGAAAAACTCTAATTGGGTGAGAATTCAAAAAAGACATGTGCAGTGTCTCCTTCTTACCACACAATGAACATGTTGAATGAGTATGTCAACTTTGTGCATCTTATTCTTGACCACCAATCCTTGATGAAGAAGTAGCCATCGACGGACTTTAGTCTTAAGGAGAGCATAAGCCTTACAAATGGTCTGACACCTCCTCAGTGAAATCTCCATTGAACTGCCAAACCCTCATCTTACATTTAAGCGAGTAACTAGATCAAAGGAGTGTCTAACCAACTCATAAAGCTCCTTCGTCTCATAGAGATAAATAGGCTTCCCATTCCTCCATCTCAAATACCACCATACAAGGCCTTCTCCATGCATCTACATTTTGTATAGACAACTTTCTTGAATCATATGGCAAAGGCCCTCTAAAACAACCATTTCAACAGCAAGTAGCTTTTGGGCTCAATTTGCAATCATCCACATGTGCCATTGTTGAGTGTTTGTATTCCATAAGTCCTTCCAAAAAATAATCATTTTCTAACCAACATTTTACCTACATGGTTTAGCAAGAGTCCAATTTCCCCCCCTTAAGATTTGAATCTCCAAATTGGTTGGAATGCTAGATCCCAAGCATCACGAAGTCCCTCACACTTCCAATAGAGAAATCCAAAGACTATTTACCAAGCCACCCACACAATTGTGAGAAAAAGCAAACCTTAGATCGTAAGTTCCTTCACATTACCAATAACGCTACATGTATGAAAAGGATTTTTAATCCCACTAGTATGTTGAGCCTATTAAATTCAATGACACATTAAGACCTACCAAGGAGCATCCATGTCC
>JASDQU010103530.1:131895-161876 GCA_032191745.1 Picea mariana | reverse complement strand
TTGAATATGCTGCAAGTGTTCGGCCCAAGTCTTGATGTAAATTAGAATGTCATCCAGATACACCACTACAAAAGTATTGGTGAATGGTTGGAGGATATCGTCCATCATGATGATGAAAGTGGTTGGAGAATTTGTCAAACCAAAGGGCATGACCAACAATTCAAAAAGGCCTTCCTTTGACTTGAAGGCGGTCTTCCATACATCTGTCTGTTCTATTGGGACCTGGTGGTAGCTAGACTTCAGATCAATCTTACTGAAGTATTTGGCCACCGTGAGTTGATCAATGAGGTCATCGATTCGGGGAATCGAGTACCTGTTTCTGACTGTGATTTTATTCAGATCCCAGTAATCAATATTGAGTTTCCAGGTTCCATATTTCTTCTATACCAGCACGATTGGGCTCCTGCAATGTGATGAGATGGGTCGGATGTGCCCCTTGTGGAGCAGTTCTTGGATTTGTCGCTTGATCTCCTCATTCTCTAACAAAGAGCAATGATAGACTGGCCCATTGGGCAGCGGTGTGTTGGGGGTCAGATTGATGGGGTGCTTGACCTGGTAGTGTAGAGGTACCCCTGTAGGTGAGGAGAAGATATCTGAGTATTCTTCCACGACCTTACCTGCTTGCTTTTGCTGTGTGGAGAGATTGGCCACAAAGACCTTGGATGTGGTTGTGATCTTTCACTTATTCTGAGAGAGAATCATGAAGAAGACAAACTTCCCCATCTGAGAGATGACCTTCTTGCATTGCTTAGCAGAGATCAAGGAAATAACACTAGGTGGGACTGCCTCGGGTATCCTGTACAATTTCCTGTTCAAAGTAATAGTAACACTACGAGGCCTAGACTCACATATAGCATGATGTTTCCATAAATAAGGTTGGCCCAAAAGAACATCACAAACTTTAAGAGGAGCAACATCACACAATACCTCGTCTTTGAAGGAATTGATGCCATACGACAGTCGACACTGTTCGCTGTCGCAGAGATCGCTTCCTTGGCAGAGCAATCTAATGGTGTAGGGTTGTGGGTGTGGTTTTTTTGGTAGGGCTAGCCTCTTGGAGACCTCTGCTGAGATGAGGTTCTTATGGCTACCACTATCAACAATGAAGTGAAGCGGGGTGATTTTTACCCACATCTGTGAATAGAAGATGCACCCTCCTTCTTCTGTATCGTCTGGTTCGCCAGACTGGAGCTTGGTGGTAGCAATGGTAGCACTGGGTTCTGTGTCAGTGATCCATTTTCCCCTTTCTAGTTCTGGCTTAGTGTCAGAATCCACATATGATTTAGAGGCTTTCACTTCGGCCACCAACGACTGCTTTGAGCGGTAGCCAGTAGTGTTATTCTAAGGGCTCTTATGGAAGTCGCACCACTTCCCGGTATCTTTCTTTGTCTTTCTGATGTCCTTATTTGCTTGCAACTTGGATTGGTTGTCCTGATATTGCCCATCTCTGCTTTGTCCTTTGTTCAGTGGGTTGGGGCTGCCCTTTCCTGGCTTTTTTTGTGAGGGGTTCCCAGGCCCGAATTGCTGCGTCTTTTGTTTGAGCTTCTACTCGATTTTGACGACATATCTGTAGGTCGCACTCAAGGATGAGATGTCCAGAAATTCCATTTCAGTCTGGATGTATCTATGAAGAGCACCGCAATACTTGAGCACCATATGTCACTCCAAATCTTTGACACCCAACTTGGTGCGCAAGGTATGGAAGATATTTGTGAAATCTGGCACTGCTTGGTCTCTTTCTTGCCGCAGTGTGGTCCATTTGGTATACAGGTCATCATAACATCCGAAAGGGTAGTATTGTTCCTTAATACCATCCCTGAAGGATTCCTAGGTGGCCATGACTAAAAATAATGAAGGTTCCTCTGTTTCCTTTTTCTCAGAGAAAGTTTCCCACCAATCTTTGACACGGGGAACGACTTTGAGGAGCGCAAACATAATCTTTTCTCTNAAGGGTAGTATTGTTCCTTAATACCATCCCTGAAGGATTCCTAGGTGGCCATGACTAAAAATAATGAAGGTTCCTCTGTTTCCTTTTTCTCAGAGAATGTTTCCCACCAATCTTTGACACGGGGAACGACTTTGAGGAGCGCAAACATAATCTTTTCTCTATTCAAAAAGTTATGGACAGAAAAATACCCTTCTACTAGATTCAACCACTTGTATACAACATCTGCATCTATCTAACCTTCAAATATAGGAATATCTAAGTTTATTTGTACCTTGAATGGGGCGACGCCTCCGTTCGAAGAAGATGCGTCGCCTGTTGGTAGCCACTAAAGGATTTGCGCAAAACTATCCATCATCTCATTACTCTGTTGCATGAGGGATTCCTCATTCAACTGTTTGAAAGGATCTCCTATCCCATCATCTTTCTTTTCTCCTACCATGGGAGGTCGCTTGGGTGTGCAAGAGCTTCTGTTCTCAAGATAAACAAGCTCAAGACCCAACTCTTTGTACTCCGACCTCATTAGGGACATGCATTAAGACGGAAAGGAGTAGATCGCTTTGATACCACTAAAGAAAATTTTATGAGCAGAACAAAATGAATATAGATTATTAACATATGATTAACACAAAATAACAGAGATACAATAAAACTTGTTTTCTATTCAATAACGATATAAGCTGAAACTATAAAATGCAGCGGAAACAAGCTTGTTGGAATTGTGGCGGCTTATCTCTGAGAAGAGATGGGACAGCAGTGCACATTCCCATAAAGAAGGTTACAATGAGGCTCTGAAGGCCTTTCTACAACAATAAAGAATGCCCAAAACCCTATACATACAAAAACCCAACCCTAGGAGATGAAGCACCAAAAGTCATGTGGGCCCCGTGTGGGTAAGTTAGTACATCAACTTCCCGGGGTCGTAACTTTTGCATACGATATTCGTTTTAGGTGTGTGATAGCTTGTTGGAAAGGTATCATTGAGGAGATTCATTTTTGGGGCTCAATAATTCCTTAGGTCATAATTGGGGAGGTCGATCCAAAATAACCTTCATTTAGTCCCTTAAAATGGCCCTGAAAGTTAAAATTGCTAAAAATAGTAAATTGCAAAATTGTCAGAAAATTGTTTTGAGCCAGTTGGAATAGGTGGGTGGCCACCGATATCCATCTGGATCAATCCTCCCTCCTTAGGAAGAAATGGTCTTGATTTTGTTGAGGTCCCCCATTAGATGAGGAAATTTCTCTTGAATTTGGTCCCCGGTGAGCCACTTGCCTTGGTGCAGTAGCTGCCTTGCTTTGACAACTCGATAAAGCTAGATCCTTTGTTGTCGAGTGCCCTTAATTTGTCTATCCACAATCTGATCATTGGATTCCTGTTGTATGCTGTCAGGGTTGAGCTCTGTTGGTGCAGCTATTTTGCTACTTCTGAGGTGTCCAATAATGGTGGGAAATAAGGGCGAAGGAGATCCACGTTGAACACTGGGTGCAGGCCAAGGAAAGGAGGAATGTTGAGCTCAAAATCATTATCCCCCATGATCTTGGTGATAGTGTACGACCCATAACGGAGTGGGCGAAGCTTCCGATGGGGCCCTGTAAGGTTTTCTTTCTACAAGTGCAACCAAACTTTGTCGCCCACCTGAAACTTATGTGGCACCAGATGTTGATCATGGCACTGTTTGTACTTGTCATTGGACTTCTGTAGGATATCCTGAACCTGTTGGCAGATGTGTTGGATCCACTCAATGAACTGGGTGACTTTGTTAGCTTCAGTTGGATTAGGATATGAGTCGGTCGAGGTGACTGCAAGGGGAAGTGCAACATCTATGGGACCCAATAGTTGGAATCCCAACCCCACTTGAAAGGGGATGTGGCCGGTTGAGCTATGCAGGGCTCGGTTGCAGCTATGCTGGACATAGGGAAGGCTCTCATCCTATGTGCGAGGGTGATTTGAATTATACATCCGAAGGATATGTAAAATCATTCGATTTACAACCTCAGTTTGGCCATTTGTCTGGGGGTGGAAGGCTATGGATTTGGTGAGATTGGTGTCCAATAGTGACCAGAGGCTCGACCAAAATGTGTTGAGAAATCGACTATCCCGATTCCTCAATGTACCTAGACTTGTTCGAAGAAGATCTTGGTAGTGGCCTCTGCTGTGATGCTCTTGTTGTAGACAACCAGAATCGCCATCTTAGAAAAGCGATCAACAACCACAAAAACACAGTCATTTCCCCGCTTGGTGGATCAGAGGCCCAACATGTAGTCCATTGAGATGGATTCCCATGACCTGTCAGGAGTAGGAGGAGGGGTGTAGAGGACCTACTTCTTAGTGGTCGGTTTGGAAATAGTGCAAAAAATGCAGGATATGATATGCTTGCTGATCTCCTGTTGAAGTTTCGGCCAGTAGAAATGTTTCTGTAGAATTACCACTATATTTTCGACGTCGAAGTGTCCTGCCACCCGATTGTAGTGGGCTTCCCAGATCAGCTTCGCTCACTCACTTCATGGAACACAGATATGGCCTAGATGACACAACAACCCATCATGAATATGGAAATTATCGACAATTGCATTTGTACCCAAAATTTGGTAGGTGGTGGCGAAGTTAGGGTATGTCTCATAGATTTGGGGCCATCTAGATGTCTCATGGCCGCAAGATTCTAGCACCATGGTGAGTACCGCGACTGGCAGTTTGCTGAGGCAATCATCGATGCGATTGGTGCTTCCTGTTTTATACTTGATGTTGAGGTGGAATTGCTGCAAGTATGTGGAACACTTTTGATGGCGGTCATTTTTCAATTTTCCCTATGTTTGCATGAAATATAGTGGCTTATGATCAGTGTGGATGACTTTCTCCTTCCCAAGAATGTAATGTATCCACTAGCGACATTCTTGCACAATGGAGTACATTTATTTGTCATAAGTTACTTACGAACAATATCTGACAGTGTCTCACTGTGATAGGCCACAGGGTGACTGTGTTGAGTGAGAATGATGCCCACGACATAGTCTGAAGCATCTGTCTCGATCTCAAAGAGATGCTGCAGGTCTGGTAGTGCAAGTACTGGGGTTGAGCACAAGCGTTGCTTCAAATAATCGAACGCTTGTTGTTGGGACCAGCCCCACTCAAATATTTCCTTACCACCACCCCTGTTTATTTGGATAAGGGCCCATGCAATATGGGAGAATCCCAACATGAACCTGCGGTATAAATTGGCAAGGCCCAAGAAGCTCCGAAGCTTAGTGAGTGTTGTTGGGGCTGGCTAGTCATAGATGACTTGGATCTTGGCTAGATCCACATGTACGCCATGCTAATCAATGATGTAGCCCAGGTGATGGACCTTGTCCATGCTGAAGGAGCATTTTTCCAAGTTGGCATATAGCTTGTGCTGCCGCAGGGTGTGCAGAACCTGCTAAATCTGCTGCAAGTGTTCGACCCAAGTCTTGCTGTAAATTAGAATGTCATCGAGATACACCACTACAAAATTATTGGTGAATGGTGACAGGATATCGTCCATCATCCTCATGAAAGTGGTTGGATCATTTGTCAAACCAAAGGGCATAACCAACCATTCAAAAAGGCCTTCCTTTGAATTGAAGGTGGTCTTCCATACATCTGTCTATTCTATCGGGACCTGGTGGTAGCCAGACTTCAGATCAATATTATTAAAGTATTTGGCTCCTGTGATTTGATTAAGGAGGTCATGGATTCAAGGAATCAGGTACCGATTTCTGACTGTGATTTTATTCAGATCCCGATAATTAATATAGAGTCGCTAGGTTCCATCTTTCTTGTGTACCAACACGATTGGGCTCCCACAAGGTGATGAGATGGGGTGGATGTGCCCCTTGTGGAGCAGTTCTTGGATCCATTGCTTAATATCCTCATTCTCCAACAAAGAGAGACGATAGACTGACCCATTGGGAAGTGGTGCGTCGAGGGTCAGATTGATGGGGTGCTTGACCTGTCAGTGCAGAGGTACCCCTGTAGGTGAGGAGAAGATATCCGAGTATTTTTCCATGACCTTATCTACTTGCTTCTGCTGTGTGGAGAGGTCAACCGCAGAGACCTTGGATGTGGCTGTGATCTTCCACTTATTCTGAGAGCGAATCAAGAAGAAGACAAACTTCCCCATCTGAGAGATGACCTTCCTGCATTGCTTAGCAGAGATCAAGGAAATAGCACTAGGTGGGACTGCCTCGGGTATCCTGTACAATTTCCTATTCAAAGTAATAATAACACTACGAGGCCTAGAATCATATACAACATGACATTTCCATAAATAAGGTTGGCTCATAAAAACATTACAAACTTTGAGAGGAGAAACATCACACAATACCTCGTCTTTGAAGGGCTTGATGTCGTATGACAATCATCATTATTGGCTGACGTGGAGATCGCTTCCTTGGCGGAGCCATCCAATGGTGTAGGTTTGTGGGTGTGGCATTGTTGGCAGGGCCAGTTTCTTGATGACCTATTTTGAGATGAGGTTCTTCTAGCTACTGCTACCAACGATGAAGTGTAGTGGGGTTCCTTTTACCCACATCTATGAATGGAAGAGGCGCTCTCCTTCTTCTGGCTCGTCTGGTTCACCAGGCTGGAGCTTGGTGGTAGGAATGGTGGCACTAGGTTCCGTGTCAATGATACGTCTTCCCCTTTCTGGTTCTGGCTCAAAGTCAGAATCCACATCTGATTCATAGGATTTCACTTTGGCCACCAGCGACTGCTTTGAGCGACAGTCAGCAGTGTTATGCCAAGGGCTCATATGGAAGTCGCACCACTTCCTGGTATCTTTCTTTTTCTTTCCGGTGTCCTTCTTTGCTTGCGGTTTGGACTGGTTGTCCTGATACTGTCCATCTTTTCTTTGTCCTTTGTTCGATGGATTGGGGTCACCCTTTTCTGGCTTTTTTTGTGAGGGTTTCCTAGGCCCAAATTGCCGTGTCTTTTGTTTGAGCTTTTGCTCGATTTTGATGGCATATCGGTAGGCCGTTCTCAAGAATGAGATGTCCAAAAATTCCATTTCAGTCTGGATGTATCTATGCAGAGGAAAATTATACTTGAGCACCATATGTGCTCCAAATATTTGATATCCAACTTGGTGCACAAGGTATGGAAGATATTTGAGAAATTTGGGACTGCTTGGTCTCTTTCTTGCCGCAGTGTGGTCCATTTGGTATACAGGTCATCATAACTTCCGACAAGGTAGTATTTTTTCTTAATAACATCCATGAAGGATTCCCAGGTGGTCGTGACTGAAAATAATGAGGGTTCCTATTTTTCCTTTTGCTCATAGAAAGTTTCCCAACAATCTTTGACATGGGGAATGACTTTGAGGAGCGCAAAAGTAATATTTTCTCTATTCAAAAAGTTATGGACGTAAAATACCCTTCTAATGGATTCAACCAATTGTCTACAACATATGCGTCTATCTGACCTTCAAATATAGGAATAGTGAAGTTTATTTGTACCTTGAAGGGGGCAACGCCTCCGTTCGAAGAAGATGCGTCACCTGTTGGTAGCCGTCGAAGGATTTGCGTGAAACTATCCATCATCTCGTTCCTCTGTTGCATGAGGGATTCCTCAATCAAAAGTTGGAAAGGATCTCCTGTCCTGTTATCGTTATTTTCTCCTACCATGGGAGGTCGCTTGGGCATGCAAGAGCTTCTGTCCTTAAGAGAAACAAGCTCGAGACCCAACTCTTTGTACTCCAACCTCGTTGGGGACATGCATTAAGACGACAAGGAGAAGACCGATTTGATACCACTGATCTAGATTTTATGAGCAGAACGAAATGAATACAGATTATTAACAGGTTCTTAACACAAAATAACAGAGATACAATAAAACTGGTTTTCTATTCAATAACGAAATAAGCTGAAACTGTAAAATGCAGCAGAAACAAGCTTGCTGGAATGGTGGCGGCTTATCTCTTAGAAGAGATGTGATGGTAGTGCGCATTCGCAAGAAGAAGGTTACAATGAGGATTTGAAGGCCTTTTTACAATAATCAAGAATGCCCAAAACCCTAGACATCCAAAAACCTAACCCTAGGAGATGAAGCGCCAAAAGTCATGTGGGCCCTGTTTGGGTAAGTTAGTACATCAACTTCCCGGGGTCATAACTTTTGCATACGTTCTCCATTTTAGGCGTGTGATATCCCATTGGAAAGGTATCGTCAAGGAGATTTATTTTCGGTCTCAATCATGCCTTCTACTATAATTGAGGAGCTCAATCCCTAAAAACCTTCATTTAGGCTTTCAAAATGGCCCCAAAAGTTAAATCTGCTAAAAATAGTAAATTGCCAAAATTGTCAGAAAACCATTTTGAGCCAATTGGAAAAGGTGGGTGGCCACCGATATCCATCTGGATCACCATAAGATATATATTTCAACGGATGGAAACATCAAGAAGTACAAAGAGAATTTTGTGGCGAGAGGAATCTCTTGGAAAGAGGGATTTAGCCTCAGAGTTCGAAATGAAGGATCTTGGCTTGATGCATTATTTCAGGAGGATTGGAGGTGTGGAAGAAACAAAGTGAGATCTTCCTTGGACAAGGGATGCACACAATTGAGATATTGAGAAGATTCAATATGATCGACTACAAGTCCATGACTATACCTATGATGAAAAATATGAAGAAGTTGAGTGATTCCACTTCAAATTCAGATTTGGTGGATCCCACTATGTACATGCAACTGATTGGATCCTTGATGTACTTGGTTAACAATGGGCCAAATATTTTCTTTACAGTGAGTACCCTGAGACAATTTATGGTTGAGTCGAGGCACTTCCTCTGGGTTGCAAAAAATCATGTGTTGAGGTAGTTGCATGGTACAATTGGATATGGTCTAAGAAATGTCTCAAGTGGTGAAGTGAGGCTATAGGGATATACTGATTCTGACTGGGCAGGGAGTGTAGTGGACAGAAAGAGCACCTCAGGGTACTACTTCAGCTTAGGATCAACTATGATTTCCTAGATTAGCAGGAAGCAGAATTTTGTAGCACTCAGTACAGCAGAAGCAGAGTATATCGTAGCCAATTTCTCAAGTCGTAAAACACTATGGATTTAGAGGCTTCTTACAAGACATTTTGATTAGGAGCTAGAGACGACCTTGATACACTGTGATAATCAAAGTTGTGTCAAGATTTTAAACAATTCAATATTTAATGATAGGTTGAAGCACATTAAGATCAAATATAACTTCATCCACGAAATGGTACAAAAGGGAGTAGTAAAGCTCCAATACATATCCATAGATGAGAAGATTACAAACATTCTCACCAAGCCTTGGTCTAGGGCGAAGTTTGTATACTTTAGAGATAAGATTGGCGTGATGTGGAATGTCTCCCTCGTTGAGAGGGAGTGTTGATGTTTCAACATCAGGCATACATTATCCTAGATCGATCATGCTAATTTGAATAAGGGAGGATGATACATTCAATCATCGAGACATGTTGATTTGGCTAGTGGTGAATGGTCTAGGATGTTTATGTTTCTCCAGTTAACAACATCTGGAAAACATTATCCTAGATTGGTCATGCTGATTTGACCAAGGGAGAGTGATACATTCACTCACGAGGAAATGATGATTTGGTTAGTGGTGAATGGCCTAGGGGCATTCTTTCTCCTATTAGTCATGCCGACTTGATTAGGAGTGAAAAAGACTCGATATGCTCTCACATTTCCTTCTCTAGGATGGAGTGATCTACTTTTTATAGGGCATGTTTGACTTGTTTACAAGTCTAGTCTAATGTTGAATATGTAGTCTCAAGAGACCTCTTGTGATCAAGGGCTTCTCAGTGAATCTACTCAGCATTAGATCCCTATATTAATTATACATGCATGTGAGAAGATGACACATCAACAAGGCTCATGGAAAACTTTTCTAGTAAAGAATAAATGCCAAGAAGACAAGACAAATGCCAAGAAGAAACCCTAGAAAGCATTAAAAAAGATATTGAAGACAAAAATACAAGTCAACCCCATAAGTAAATTAAAGGTGACTCACACTGTATAAATAAAGGGTGGATCATTTCATTTGGACACACAAGACATATCTTCTCATCAAGTGCACAAGTCCAAGTTGCAGTTGTAGTTGCTAGTTACATTCGCAGTTGCAGTTGCTAATTATAGTTGTAGTTGCAGTTGCAGTTGCCAGTTATAGTTGCAGTTTCCAGTTACAGTTGCAGTTTCCAGTTACATTTGCAGTTGGAGTTGCCAGTTACAGTTGTAGTTGCAGTTTCCAATTGCCAGTTGGACAAATTTTGAGGTGCACTATCTTGTCTATTGTTCTCTATATTTGAGGGTTCTTCCTCATACAAGGGATAAATTCTTTGTGTGTTGGGTTTCTACATATTGATGGCGATGTACTTATTGGCTAGAATTATTCTTAAGAAAAGTTGGTGGGTTTTCTCCCAAGTTTGGGTTTCCCAGGATAAAATCTTGTGTCTATTGTGCATGGCTATGTTTCTATGATTCTATTGTTTCAGCTTCTATTCTTGGTTGATATTTCCATGTGTAATTATTCTACGATAACAATGGCATAAATTCTGTTTTGAAGTCATAAGGAAATAATTGTGAGATCTGAAAATAGAAAATTCAACACATACTCATTCTACTCATCCTCCTATTTCAAGATCAATATTATGTGTCTTTAGTTTCACTTATTTGTCTTGATCAAGGCCTTTGTAGTGAATGAATTCATCCTTTGAATTGTTTCCTATTTCTTGACCACTTTGTATTTAGTTGCACTAGTTTATCTTGATTATCCCCCTTGTAGTTAATAACTCCATCCTTTAATAAATTCATACCCATTGCCTAACCATGTACACTAGTCACGTATAAGACATCACTATGAACTTGGAAATTATGAGTTCACATAATGGATCCCTATAGATGTTAGTGTGTATTAGTTGATTTTCACCTTTAGTTTAGGAATGTTAACTTATTCCTTTCCTTGTACCCTTGCTTTCTTCTCTACACCCTCACTTTTTTGCTGAAATTTCTTGAAATACATTTTTATACAAATTTAGAAATCTCACTTCATACTGGAGGTTTCCCAGATCTAATCCCTATGAAATTTCAACCTTAGGGATGATTTGAAATATTAATTTACAACCACTGCAAAAATGGAAAATATTTCACATTACTTTTCCCAACACACTAGGTAGCTCAAGAGAAAAGATATCAAACGAATGCTAACAATATTCAACCCTTAGGGCACAATTTTCCAAGCATATACCAGATCTGAAGATCACTTTATTAAAACATATTTTATAGAAAAATGGATGATGATTTATCTTCAAGTTATATGTTAAATCGCTTAACAATTTTATCCCTATGTTATCTCAAATCGGCATGAACAACAAGTACTAGAAATTACCCAATGAAGAAGACAATGTGTTGGCACCCAAAGTTTTGGGTAAATATCATGTGCGCACATAAATGTTGAGGTTGTTGTGCATACAACAACTACGGGCCAATATGAGGCCACACTCGCCAACCGTGCCGAACTCTGTGCTGCCTTGGACGAAGCTTATGACCAAGTACATGATGGCACATACATGATGGCACATAGGTCCCATCTCAGATCCCAACACCTTAGAAAATTTGGGTGCTTATTGAGTGCATAAATATCATGGAATCTCAAACTACATAAGTTCGTGTGCAAATTCAAGAGCTAATGTCAGAATAGACAAAACTACATTGGTGGATAGCAACAACAAAATTCATCGTCCCAGACGACCTTCGTAGAGTACATGAATTTTCAAGGGTGGTCGATCATAGCTTTAATTTGTGGAACCATTTGCAAAGTCCCCCAGAAATGGCTACTATGAATGATTGAGTCCACGTGGCCTAGGTCGAAGTTTCACATCAGAAGAGTAACTTGGCCTCTCTCCCTCCAAGCAAGTGCATAGTGGAAATTATATCTATTGCATCCAAGAAAAAAGAGATCATTGCTGCCTGAGTTGAGTAGTATACTATATCAGAGCTCATCAATTCTGCAGCCGATAAGGCCTTGATCCTTTACACCTAGCTAACAGATGCGTGAGTTTCTTCCAACCCCTTGATTGAAAAAATGAACCCAATACATCTGACAGTTTCTTAGGTCACAACAACCAATTATGATGTGGTTGTTTAGCTCACCCTAAAAATATAAGACACCCTCAATGAACCTGAGTGCCAATTCAAGGAGTTCAAGTAGGAACTTAGTAACATAGTCCCATTTGTCACAACAATTATTCCCTGAGACATTTGGCTCAAGGATGAGCCAAGTAATAATGGTGGGGGCCTATTGGCACAATTTTTTTTGGGTAAATATTGCGTGCACACCCAAACGAAGTTGTGTGTGCTCATTTCAGTTTTTCACACACTCAAGCAGATGCACGAGGATTGATAAGAAGCGTGCACCAGGTTAAGTTTTGTTAATGCATGTTGGTTTGAGTTTTGGGATGTGCACGATAAATCAATAAGATGCACATGAGGATCAAGGAAATAATCTTTTAGAATCTCCCTGAATGATTACTACCAACAACACAAGGGAATATGGAGCAGAAAGAGGATGAGATGGAAAGGTAGTTAAGATTTCTCTGATTCTAGAAAGACTACGT
This sequence comes from Picea mariana, assembly GCA_032191745.1. Lineage (NCBI taxonomy): Eukaryota > Viridiplantae > Streptophyta > Pinopsida > Pinales > Pinaceae > Picea > Picea mariana. The sequence continues at coordinate 149,320 of JASDQU010103530.1, read as the reverse complement.
GGAATACATGTAGGTGACATAACATGTGAGACTTGTAGTCAGTAGAGTGAGTGGAGAAGAAATGAAAGAGACAGAGCTTCGAAGCCGAGAAGGATATAAAAGTAAGCAAGGACAATAGAGAAAGGGTTGTTGATTCACTGGGTCATTTCTAGTTGTTCATTATTCAAGACCTCACTCTGAGACTCTGTAGGAGTGTAATGTCTCTGGTTGTGTTTCTGAATCTGTCATATGTGAAATGTTTGAAAGGATATGCATGGTGCAATGTATTGTAAATCTGGGGAATTATCTGAGGGAATATGGAACTCTATTGTTGTCGATATATGATTTTCTTAATGTATGCATGTGGCTAATGGAATGAGGATGATAATAAAGCTGCATTGATTCTGAACCTATGATGTGTGAATTATGTGTTTGAATGAATGTGTGATTTCCGTTATTCTCTATTATCGGTTAAGTAAAATGCAATGAATAAAATAAATGCAATCTCTGATGGATCTCTATATGTTTAGTTCTTCATCCCTGACACAATACCATAAGGTCTCTATGATCCTCATAGCGTCTAGGGTGAGAACTTCTTCAACCTTGGATAAATATTGATATGCCGATGCTTTGAGGTTTTTTTTTTTCAACTCTAGATGAACCCTTGCTCTTAACCCCCCAACATTAAGAAGGATGCATGCACGCATCAAATGACCCAACACAATGCAAGTTGAAAATGAAATCCGTAATTACACAATTTTGGATAGTTGGAAACTTCATCTATATATAGAAGAAATGAAGTATATGTACATACCAAAACTTTACAACATGGTTGGTACAATCTCTATCTCTCCAAATATTGGCTAGGGAAATCCATGAAAACCCTCACCACCATGAAGGATCCACAACAAGATAACATCAAAATTGGAAAGTCCTCATTGGCTTCAACACTTGTCTCCCACAAGTATCCAACACCATCTCTTCCTCTTCCCCTCAATCAAGCGTGAGATATATCACTAGGGCTTCCAAATCCCTAGACTTCTTCCCTCACAAGAGCTATGAGAACAATGCATATTCATCCTTTAGGGTTTATCACAAACCCTATCTTCTTTGTCTCATTTGCATGAAACCCTAATCCTAGCAAACCCTTGAATTTATCCATGCTCCAAAACAAAGAGTCATAATATAATGAAGAGTACAAAGAAATAGAGAGGCTAGTGTTCTACACTACCCACATCTCTATCACAATATGTTGAATTTTTGAATGTGTGTAATGGATTTCTCCTTCCTCTATTTATATGAGAGGTAGGGGAAGCCAACAATATAAAGTGGGCCTAAACCTCTACAAGTAACTTAAATATACATAAGTAGGCTCACAAGTGGAGCATTCTCTTTACAAGTGACACATTTGAATATGTCCACAATAAAGGATCCAAGGCATGAGTGCTCCATGAGATGCATTCAATTCTCCTCCTCCGCAAGCCTCCAAAGCTCCAATTATCCTCCAAAGCCATGTGCTCCTTTGGGTCCACCCCACCTACATAATCACTCCCTCATCCCAACTATCCTCAAGTCAAATACAAGCCTTTGCACAAGAAACCAAGTGTTCCCATACCATATAGGGCTCAATTCCCTCCTCTAGAATGTCCAATGCTCCTTCTCCAAATCCACGTGTCTTCCAAAAAAGTGAATGTATTGGGGTATTTGGAGAAGGTTCTCCTATTATATATGGAGTTATTGTGTAACTCATATCTTTTATCTATTTTGGAGTAGTGTTTCACATTCACATCTTGTGTACTTTGGTTTATTATGCTATTTTAAGGGTTTAGTACATAACAATTGGGGCATGATTTTGTTTATGCTTGTGTTTTCATTAATTCTAGAGAGAATAGTGGGGACATGCTTGTGATCATACTCATGTCTGTGTTAGTGCTAGTGAATTTATTGCGACATGCTTGATTTCATACTCATGCTTGTCTTGGTTCTAGTATGAACGATTGAGACATGTTTGTGCTCATTCTTGTGTTTGCATTCATGCTAGCAAAAGTGTTTGAGGCCAAGTGAAATACTTTTATAACTTTAGTAGAATAAATGTGCCACACGCTTTTGAGTTCATGAAGTAAACTTGAGGACTTGATTGCTGCAAATCTACTTCACTTCATTAAATATAGTCTCGTGTTTTCATTCATGCTGGCAAAAGTGGTTGAGGCCAAGTGCAATCCTTTTATAAATTTAGTAGAATATATATGCCACACACTTTTGAGTTCATGAAGTAATCTTGAGGAGTTGATTGATGCAAATCTACTTCACTTCATTAAATATAGTCTCACATTAGAAGGTGCATGTTTGCGGCATTGGAATAGGAGAAGCATTTATAAAAAATAATATGTGATAAAGATGTTAGTAGTTGACTTGGGTTTAAAACTTGAAGGTCAAGGATCCACATCCACAAATAATTCATATTCAAGGATCCATATCCAAAAATAATTCATATTCAATTATTTAGTGTAATATTTAATTAAGTTTTACTCTATATAAAGGCTTGAACTCAAGGTATTTTTCTTGATATTGTTGAAATGTTGTTCAATACTGAGAGGGGGGGGGGTTGTGAATCAATATTGCTTCTTTTTTCACAATTTAACCAATTCTTTAATTATAAAAAATTGTTAACCATAATAATTTATCAACAAGAATGTAAATAGTATAGAAATTAAATGTAACAATCATTAAAATTATACTTCATTAACAATTTACAATTTGTAGGAGACACCAATATCTCTTTTTTTTAGCACCAACTCAAGGAGACACCAATGCCTTGTTTCAAGCACCAACTCCTTGTAGATCAGGCTCCAACTTGTAAAGGAATCCAATCCTCTATTTTCAAGAACCAACTTGAGGAAGTTGCAACTCCATGTTTCAAGCTTCAACCTGTAGAGGACTTCAATCCTCCCTTGCTCCTCCCTTCCACCCTCACTTCATGTGAATGCTTCAAATTTCTTCCTTGGAATCTATCTGTTATGTTTAGATCTTCTGAATTAGATCATAGAGACATTTTACTTTCACCATTCTTTTATGTTTATATAGTCTATCAACATGTATGAAATTGAAACATTGTGTCTCTTTGTATGAACTAATGCACCTCTTCATTTAATTTAATAATAATGCTAACATTTTGTCATTAAAATTTTGTCTTTAATTCAAAAGACTTCAAATCCCTTGTAAGTTGTTCAACAATTATTGTTTCCCAAAAGGTCTTGTAGAAACAATGGAATGGTTGGGTACTGAAATTTGTTTACTATTTGTTGTAACTGTTCTCAAATAAACCCTAACCCTGAGAAGTTATCTAAATTTGAACTCTGAATGTTTAATTAATAAGGTTCTTCAAGTTCCTTTTCATAACAATAATGTTGTTTAAGAATATATTTTTTCCTCTTGTTATCATCTAAAACTTCCTTATTGTCCTGTGATTTCTTAGATATGCTGTTCATCATCGTTATGTTTGGTTGTCACAATTCAATCAAATATGCAGAGTAGTAACCATTACGAACTGTCCAATCATCTGAACTTATAGGGAGAGTATTTTGATCTTTACAACATAGTTACATGACTTAATTGAGGTTTTATTTGTCTTGACTTAGCCAATTTTCTTTGAATAATCATTTTGTCAAATCTCTTTGTTTGGGCCTTCATTCATATAACCTGACATTGTGTCTGAGCTCTTAAGGAACAAGCATCGTGGCACTTTTTATTACTAGGTGACCATATCCTATGACTAGGTGCAATCTTGATTAGAACCTTAACTGTTTAAAAACTCCATATAACTTCGATCTGTGACTAAGGGTGAACAAACACACTCCTTATCTTGGAGATTTAATCACAACAATGGTTGGGTTTTAATCAAGTTGAGTGGACAATCTTGGCTTATTTTAGTGTTTTTGTATGTGTTGACTTTGGTCAATTGTTACGAAAAGAGAATTGAATGTGGATCGTCCAATCTGATTGATGGTGGATGTGACATAAAATAAAGTGGATTTGAGTTACACCTTCGGCTCTGACCCTGAAATTTATCATTTATTCTAGTTTGAATGCAAAGTATGTTAGAACCATCCGATCTACTTGCACTTTCTGATCTCACAATCCATATTCAATGTAATATTTTGACTATCCCTATGGATAGATCCAATGATCTAACAATCACAATAAAAACTATTTGCAACTTTCATACCTATAATGACAATCAAAGCTTTGATATTTATAGTAAAAGAGGGAAGAGAACCCTGTAATGACTTTAATTAATCTGTAGTAGGGCCATTACTGTTCAACCATATGAGGTGTACATAACTTGTTAGATGTGAGGATTCATGAGTCTAATTAAAAATATTTATACTGTTGTATACCAGGTGTGGTAAGGTTGGGACTAATTATTCATTTTATTGAGCACCAAATTTTGATCTTCCCCTTTGCATTTATATGGGACAAATTTAACATCCACGGGTAATCATTTTTTATACAATGCACGAGTTTTGAAAATATCATATGCACAATTTTGATGATGATGACCACAATATTGACCTCTCTTTGACATCAGAGACACACCCTATACAACATTCTATCTCTATGACAATCAACCATTGATATGATGACCAATTTGAACTCCTTTTGACATCAATGGAAACACCATAACACCATGTCCAACAAAGATTCCTTACTCACTTACCTCATTGTATTTTGTGGACACTTTAATTTGACCTCGAGAACATTTATTTGATCATACAAGTTTTTTTTTTTTTGGCCTTCTTTGTGCTAGTTGTCTTCATAGGTTCTTATGTCAATTAGTCATACTCCATGTGCCAAGTCCCTAGTTCAACATTGATGGCCTTCTCTTGAGACTCCACAAGCTTCTTAACATTCGTCATCTTGGTCCACATGGTCTAACTTTGGGTAGTTAGATTGTATATATCCTACAATTTTTAATGAACTTAGGTAAGGGTAGGGGGGATAATTGTTTCTATATACATCCCAAATTGCTAAATTGTTGCCTTAGCTTGTTTCTATTTCTCATCCCCTACAAATTTTTCCTACCCTTTGATGTTGACCACTCACTCTATGTATGTTATCTTCTCTATTCTACTACTCCACAAATCCTTCCCATTGTGAGATACACAATGCAGGAAAATGGGGACCTTATGGATTGCATAACTTTCTTCTTTGACCACCTACTACATCTCTTCTATATCTAACAAGACATCTAGGAAATAGTCATCCAACTTCCTTTGGACCTTGGTGCTTTCTTCTTGGACTTTCCACTCTCATAGTATAACATCCTATGGTTGTTTCTTAAGCTTTTCTTAGCTTTTGCATACACATATAGATACTTTTGCATTTCCTTGATTGCATGCTCCTTGCTATTATGGATCTCATCCATTTCACGACATAAATTGACCACGCGATCCTTTGAAATAATGCTTTTACCTTCAGTTGCAAAATCTATTCCTTTGTAGTCCTAAGCCGCAAGTAAATCTCTAAATTTGCAACAATAATAATGTGGGCTATTGTAATTTGCATAATTTTTCTTCAATTTCTTTTGGAAAGTAAATAGATTAGAAGAGAAAAAAAACTCCTGCACACATACATTTGCAAACCCTAACCTGAGAATATTTGGAGATCAAATTTGAAAATGGATTCCTTGCTTGGAGGGGGTTCACCACCCCCTCCAGGACCTGAGATGAAATTTTGAAGGTTAATTGCCTCAATGGGAAAATAAACAAAGGTCCAACCCTCTAGATTCATTAACAAACTAGATGAAGTACTGAAAATCCCCTTTCTCACCTCATCTTCACACAACATGGCACTGACTATGGAAAATTGGGGTTGAAGAGGGTAGTTTTTTAGGATATGGCCATCCCCAAGAGTGGTAGCAATCTATATCCAGAAAAATTGGAAGGTTTTGATCAATGGAAATCTAATCTAATTATTGTGTAGGAGAGGATTGTATGCCTTCTTTTTTTATTTTCAAGAGAGGGCCATAATTATTTGGAACTATAGGTATGTATTTGAATCGTTGGAAACCTGAATTCAATCTGAAACAAGATATACCTACAACAATTCTATCCTGGGTTCATCTACCCCACTTTCCTTTACACTACAGGAACAAAGACACCATGAGAAGCATATGAAATTCCCTAGGTTGATGTATCAACAAATATGAACCAAAATATCATATGTTCGTCTATGCTAGAATATGATTAAAAGTTGATCTAAAAAATAAACTTTTATAGGTAGTCATCCTCACATTGGATAATTGGAGACATCTACAAGCACTGGATTATGAGAAACTACCATTTAATTGCAAAATATGCCATGAATATGGCCATTTTGTGAAGGATTGTAAATCTAATCAACGAGCATAAATACCTAGGAATGGAAAGGAATATCAATAACAAGTTGCAAAAAGAAATAAGGATACAAATAAATCTACACAATCTGAGGCTCCTAAAGGGGACAAATCAACCAATGGACCATCAAAATATGTAGGCTCTAGAGCAGGCTTATAGATCATATCCAAAACCTGCAATTCAATCGATGGGGGAAGAGTTAGGAGCTACTTCAAATAGATTCAAAGTTTTGGCACAAAATGAGCAAAGGACTCTTGATTGAAATTTTGGTCACCTCAATTTCCCGCTCTTTGGAATAATAATAAAATTGATATCGGAAGAAGAAAATTTCAAACGATTATAAGTTCATGGCATATCCCACAGTCTCAGCTTCATCACACATTTCACATTTTCAAAATCTGAGTTCATATGCTCAAGATATCCAGGTTTTTGTTTAACCACCAAAGGAGTGCTTCTTCCATGTGCAACAAAGCTAATTTTTCTTGGAACTGTGTCTTGGAACCATGTCCAATTTCTTGGAACCTCGTATTATCTTGGAACTCCTCTCAGTCTCTTGGAACTTCACTTAAATTCCATTCTCAAAACGTTTTCCAACTCCACTCTACCACTCCACTCACTCTTCCATACTTAGTCTTATTTCCACTCTTCCACACTTAGTCTTATTTCCACTCTTCCACATCTCCACTCTACCATACTTAGATTATTATTTTTTAATATTCCCACTCCTCTCTTCACTCCCCCTCACTCTTATACCCTTCTATAATTACAACTTTTCTCTATTTCCCCTCCACTCCTCTCTTCTCCATACTTAGTTTCTTTTTTGTATTTTCTTACACTCTCCATCCTCTCCTATATTCCCCATACTTATAGTTTTTTTGAAGAATAACTCTCCTCTTTTATTTCCAACACTTAGTTTTATTTTGAAAATCCCCCCCAACTCTTCTCATAATTTCCCTCTCCTCTCTTACTCCTCAACACTTAGAAATTTTCTCTATTTCCCCTCCACTCCTCTCTTGTTCCTCTATTACACTCTATTCCACATAATGTTTCTTAATGTCCTTTATCTCTCCATCTCTCTTTACTTTAATCCCTCTTATTCCCATACTTAGATTTTTCTTTGATTTTCCCTCACATCACTCCTTTGCGGGTTCACCTCACACCTAAAATATCCCCTCCTTATCTCTCCTCCATCACCTCCCTCACACACCTGACCGACCAATTCACATGACTTAGTTTAATTTTCAATTTTCCTCACTCTCCTTATCTCTCCTCTATCGGGTTCACTCACCTCCATCGGTTTTTCATGCACCTCCATCGGTTTTTCATGCACCTCCAATCGACCCCTCTCACACCTTTGAAAACCCGCCTATCTCTCCTCCCTCATGACCTCCCTCCATTCTCTCATCCCATCCTCCTCTTACTTAACCACTTTACTAAGTTTTATGCTTCCAACCATTTGATGACACATGGAAGCTAACTATTTGTGACACATGGCGGCCAACCATTTGATGACACATGGCAGGCAACTGTTTGTGACACATGGAATCCAAAAATTTGATGACACATGGAAGGTAATAACCTCATGACATATGGCAGACCTAATATCTAGTCACAACATGACATGTGGTGATGATGTGGATGCTGACTCATTTTTGACTGGGCACTTGGTGGATGATGACTGGACATCCAAAATATTTAATTATTTCATTAATTTTATAAGGGGTCAAATATCTAAGTCTCCATAGTCTCCATATGCTTCAGATCAAGGGTATTGTAATATTTTTAATATATACACCAAACTACCAAACACTACAATGAATGTGGATATATATTACAAAGAAAAAATTGAATTTTAAATGGGGAAGGCAAAATTAGATCAAGGGCTAGGATTTCCCCATGAGATTTGATCAACGACTGTTGAGTAGTGATTTTCTGATAGCCATAACTTGAGATATGCGAGTTGGGTTTTGGAAAAATATACCTCATTGGTGTTGATGATTGCAGCTATGTGAGGCATTCTTCATCTTACAAACCCATGAGATGTGGATCATTGCAGCTATGTGAGATTTTATCCAACTTACAAACTTGAGAGAAATCCCTTGAGAAGGGTGTGTGGTTCCTATATAAGACAGAGCTGGAACATATAGATGAACTCCTCCATACAAAGAGTTGAGAATAACTCCAGATGATTCTCCTGTGTAACACAGTGAGAAAGGTGATCTGCAGAGTTGGACGTGCATGTGGCCGAGCACAAGGTGAACACGTGAAATAACAAAGTGCTGGGTGCATTGTCATGTGAACATAAATGAATATTGTGTATTAGCCTCCTCTGAGTATAAGAGTTGACGAGAAACTCCAGATGACTCTCCTGTGTAATGCAGTGAGAAAGAAGATCTGTTGAGTGGATGTGCCTATGGATGAGCACATGTGAATGTGATCCTAGTGGCTGAGCACTAGTGAAGAAGTGGTTCTTCTGTGTAATGCAGTGAGCCAAAGATATGGACATCCCTATGGATTAGCCCCTAGTGGATGATCACTAGTAGGTGTATCATATCCCTTGCAATATTGTTCAAGAGTCAGACCTGCATGTAACCCTAATTTTAATGTAAAGGGTACAGGTCGGCCCCACCTTAATGTGACTGGTAATTAATGTAAAAGATAATTAATCTGGTTAATATTAATTATATTATAATCTAGTGAGGTCGGCCCTATTATGCCAATAGAAACTTCTTTTGACAGGTTTAGGTTAGTATAAGTAAAGGTAAATTCTCCATTGAGGAATCATATCTTTCAGATGAGTTTGGAAATTTCAGCAAGTACATCTTCTTGGGAAAAGTGCACACCTCTCTTGGGCACTAGTCTTCTAGGGTTTGAGCACCCTCTTGTGTGCTAGGTCTTATTGGTGGTGAAGGTATTTCTCTTGAATAATATAGAAAAAGGATTTGGTTGGGTTTTCTTCCCTTGTTGAGAAGGGTTTCCCGGGATACTTATTGTGTTCTTGTGCATGGTGTTTCTTCTTGTGATCTTGGTTGCTACAACATTATTGTTTATGGTTAAGACAAATGCTAAAAATGGAATGAACTACATGCTTATATCATTGAAAAAATCAACAATTGGAAAGGTAATTTGACGAGGAAGATGATGGAATAGGTTTCAAGGGATGAAATTGGTCATAATTTCTTAGAAATTGAATGAACAATCAACTATTTTTTCATGCTTTGCTAATAAATATGCTTGGTACCTCGACTTCATGGGCTCATATATTGAGATCCATAACTCCAAATTGTGCCTAAGAAGACTTTTTGGAAATCTAGAATGAAGAAGTTTACATATAAATTGGTTTCCATGGATGAGAAGTTGAATATCACACTTAGAAAATCAAAACACAATCCATTTTAAAAAGGGGGTATCTAGTTAAAATTTTAAAAAATAAAAGTTGATTAGATTTTTTTATTAAATATGAAAAGGGCCCACTACAAGATACAGATGTCAATGATACAAATTCATTAATAATAATTTAATGAAGGATTAATTAAAGTGGTTATTCCAATAAAGAGAAATCCCTAACTAGTCAATAAGCATTGGGAACAATTTTAAAAGAAGGAAGCATCATCAATTTAGTGGTTAGAAAAAGTTACATCATCAGAATAGAAGGGTCCAACCATAAACATGAAGCCAATATTTTGATCAACAAACATAGATTTACATCTTCTCCATTCTTCTTCTTCTTCTTCTTCTTCTACACTACTTTCTCAAGGATTTTTGTTTATATTTTTGAATTGGACATAAAGCTAAGTTCCTGAGTGTTTCTCTTGTATTCTTCCAAGACTTTTCTTATATGATCATGTAGTATTTACAACCATACATGTGACTGTCATATGTAATCCATGATTGTCTATTGGATTCATGGGAATTTAGTCCTTATTTTTGACAAGCTTCATTTTTGAACATTTTTTTTTGTTTTCTAGTTTGTCTATGACATGCAGGACTAGCCTATGGCTGACAAACTGTGACTTAGGGGCATATAAGCCATCAAAATCACATGGGGATCACACCTGGCCTAAGCCACACCAAACCTTAACATGGCTGGATTTTTAGTCCCCGTAGGTTTCGAATCAGTGAATTTAACATCATGGAGTGCCTTAACAACACACTTTGTCATCGACTGTCCTACACCTCGAGGAATTTCATTTTTGAACATTTAATCAATTGGTTTGCTAAGATATTTTGTATTTTTGAATATATTTATGAATAAAACTCCACAAAGAACTACTTCAGGGTTTTACTTTAATGATTTCTCATATCTTGGGATCTCTAAGGATGATATTTTTGAAGTATTCCCATCAAATTCTTTCAAGTTATGAATGCATAACTCATTTAAAGTTCTTTGAAATATTTAAAATTACTTCATCCTTTTTCTTGTGAGAAGATATGGATGTATCCTCTATTTGCATGTGATTTAGAGGGTTGCATAAAGAAATAAATACTTGGGTTTTTTTTTCTAGCATTCTCCCAAATCTAAGATATTCAAGATATATCTTTTAGCTAAAGAGGAGTACCACCTCTATAAAAACGCAAGGGGATTCATATCCTCATGAGGTTGTTGTTTGGACCTTAACAAATCTAAACATCAAGAAGGACATATTCTGAGGTAGTAGTAGAAACACAAAAATAAACCCTATCTTCTCCTATTCAACTCCTAGTATTGGAAGAAATAGGATATGTTCCAAATCCATCTATTTAACTTCCCATTTTGGAAGAAATAGGGCCATTTTCCAACAAGGAAGGAGAGATATGGGAATATCTAGGAGAAATCCAAGTAAAAATAGAACAAGCTCAACATTTCATAGGTATGCAAACAAGGAAGAGGGATCATGAATATCCTGAAGGAAAGGCTATGGAGGAAGTAGGTCTCAAGGAAAAACATATTAAAAAAGTAGGATGGAATCCCTCCACATAACATAGAGAAGAAATAGAAAATAAAGAAAGAGAATTGGGAACACAACAATCAATAGAGAAATATTTTGGATTCAAGGCAAGAGCCCCAAAGAACATTGGAGCTTCGCACCTGCCTCATGGGGGGGGTGAGTTAAAAAATCACACGTAAATAATGAAATTGGTCTCATGGAACTGTAGAGGTATGAGTAGGAGGAAACAAATAGACTTGCTTAGAGATCTCATTAAACAAGAAAACCCCTCTATTCTCCTCATTCAAGAGACAAAATTAGAGGAGAATGAAGTAGTTCACACATGAAAAACACAATGGAAAATGAGCAAAGTAGTAGCAATAAGCTCCAGAGGGGTGTCTAGAGGCATTTGTATAATATGGAATAGGTTAGTCTTTCAATTAGTTTTGTCTTATAAAACACAACACTGAATCCTAACAAGTTTAACACAGTAGAAAACATGGAAGAAAATTAATATATAAATGTATACATGTCAGTGATATACAAGGAAAAAGAGGAATGTTGGGAGTCACTCATAAAGCTCAAGGATTCATATTTTTACCAAAATATTGTGGTTGCAATAGATTTTAATGTTACTTTGAATAAAAGGAAAAAAAAAGGTGGAATTGTAGTAAGGGATCCCTTTAGGGAAAATATGGAGGAACTCATTACTACTTGGGATATGGTCGATATCAAATTTATTAGAGCCATTTACACTCGGTCAAACAAAAGAATATGACCAACCCATATAGTTTCTCATCCAAAGCGACCTCCTTCTCTCTAACCACTCCATAACCTCCAAGATCCTACCTTGGGTAGCTTCAAACCATCAAACCATAGTGCTTATGATAGAAGAAATGGAAAACCATGGATTGTTTCCATTCAAGTTTAACCTGATATGGTTACATATTCCAAGGCATGGATTTGACCTCTTATGAATGGAATAAATGTGTGACAGGTTCCTCTATTTACACATGGGAACAAAAGCTCATTGTTGTAAAATTGGCATTAAAGGAATGGGACAAAAATAAGTGTCAATATCCAAACAAAGAGAGAAAATATAAAGATACAAATGAATTACATACTTGAACAAATGGAAAAGGATAACATATCAAAGGAAATTATACTAGAAATTGTACTGCAAATAAATAATGTAAAGGAAACCAGGAAGGAAGATTGCATGGTTCTGAAAAAATTTCAAGAGATAAAGAAGGCGACCAAAGAGTATTTTGAGGGGCTTTACTAAAAAATAAAAGGAGAAAACCCTGAAATAACATATGAAATGATTGAAAACATTCCCTCTCTAATATCTATGGAGGAGGATGGTAAGTTAACAAAATATATTGTAGAAGAAAATATCATTAATGCAACATGAGGATTGGAACTAGACAAGGCTCCTAGACTAGATGAATTTACAATTCACTTCTACCGGGATTGTTGGAATCTCGTCAAAATCAATCTCAAAATAATGCTACAATATGTTCAAAAGGAAAGGAAGATGGGATGTAACACAAAATGTAGTTTTTTGTCCCTCATTCTTAAAGAATCCAACCCTTTCTCTCTTTCTAGATTTCAACCCATCTCTCTTTGTAATGCTTCATACAAAATTCTATCAAAAATCATAGCAAGTGGGTTGAATTTTTTTTTCATAAAGAAATCTAAAAAAACCAAGGGATATTCATGGAGGGAAGACATATTATGGACAATATCATTCTAGTTCAAGAATTAATACACACTAGCTGAGCCAAAGAGGAAAACGGTATGATCATAAAAACAGACATGGAAAATGCATTTGACAGAGTTAGGTATTCATTTCTTTTTGATGTACTTCATAAGTTTGGTTTTAGTTCATCTTTTATACAATGGGTATCATCTTGCATTGACACTTCTTAGATAACACACCATTGGTTAATGAAATATCAACATGATTTTTCAAAGGGACCAAAGGACTAAAATATAGTTGTCCTTTGTGCCCTCTTCTATAGATAATAATGGTCGAGTCTCTTGGCCAAAAAATGGAGGCCAAAAGAAGATTTGAAAATCTTCCTAGGATCAAGATTGTTAGAGGAGAAAAAAGTATAAACCATTCACAATTTACATATGATCCACTATAATGGAAAGAAGATTCAAGTGAATCCTAGACATGTTCTTAGACTCTTCAGGAGGTAAAATCAACAACAATAAATGTCAAATCTATGGTTGGAATGTAAGTCAACACATACTAGAACTAATCTCAAGGATTCTTATGTTTCCTCATTAAGAAACGTGGACCTCCTTTAAGTATTTAGGAATGACAATTTGTTTAACAAATCCAACAACATTTTCTTGGAAAAGTGTCTTAGATAAAATAAGAACAAAGTTTGCATAGTGGGGAGCACAATGGCTAAGCCTAGTTGGGTGAATGGTTCTTGTTAAATCTATATTTTCAACCTTTCCTATGTTTCAGTGTTATGTAGTGTTATCCCCAAAGGTAGTGATGTAGTGAATATCTCAGGAAATAATAAAATTTCTTTGGCAAGGAGGAAGACAAACACAAATAAATTCCATTTGGTAAATTGGAACACAATCAAAGAAACTCAAGAACATGGGGGATTGGGAATAAGATATCCCTCCATCATGAACTTGGATTTGGGAGTGAAAATAATATGGATATTGATATTAGGAAATTATGATCAATTGAAGAATGTTCTACACAAAAAATACTTCTCTACTCGAAGACTTTGGTGCATTGATGGAATTATTGAAAATAGAAAGGGTTCATCCATAATGGAACCTATTAAAGTAGATGCTCCTAAAATCCAAGAAAAATTAACATGCATCCTAGGAAATGGAAAATTAATATCTATATGGACATACAACATCATGGGAATCAAACCTTTAGAGAAGAATATTGAGTTAACATCTCTGCACAATTGGATGGATGAGCGAAATTTAAAAACCTTGTTTGATATTTCTTAATGGGTAGAGAAATCATGTCAACGATTTAATTGGTGCATAGGAGAGCCACTGCTACATCTCCTTCTATCTATCCATAGTCTATATTATGCCTCAAAAGATGCACTCCTATATATGTAACATCAACATACTGTAGAGGATGGGGCTTGAAGGATTATAGTAACATGATACCTCTCTCTATTACAATCACAATCTGTCCCACAACGATAACATATATGGAAGCATATTTGGCACTCAGATAGATTACCCAAGGTCAACATTTTCTGCTAGACAAGCACATGGTAAAATTCTCATAGGTGATAATCTTTTGAAACATGGAATCCAAGGTCCAACCAGGTGTACATTATGTCTTTATAATCCCAAAGGAAATATGGAGTTGTCTTATGCTCGGGGCTTATGAACACTCTTTATTAATCCAGCATAATCCTATTCGATACTTCAGGTGCCAAGGCTAGCAATGAAAAAATGCATTCATCGCCTAATTGTCTTGGGATACTCGAGCATAGTTATCAATCCTATGATCAAGAAAGGCCCAAATAACAACAAAATTTATTCAATATTGAATAAAATGCATTCTGAGGCTTAAAAGATCCATGGAATCTTATTTTTTTATGTCCTTTGGAGCCATAATAAGCAAGCTGATGTAATGGCCAACATGGTAATAAATATAAAAATGGGGGTGCTTTGGGTAAATGGGGTTCAAACTACCCAAGTCATACCTTGATTACTAATTTAATGATAAGTACATAAATCATTACCATGTGTCCCTCACACATGATATCATCCACCAAGACAAAGCAATAAACATGAAGAGACCTAGCACCCCTTCATACATGTCTAAGGCTAAAAGGATTGGAGGTATTGAAGCCATGGATTTATTCCTCGCTGAGGTAGGTGGGATAATGAGCATTTGGGATTTAGTTAGGAAGATGGAATTAGGATCCTTTTCATATCCCTTCCTAGGTTGGTATTCAGTTTGATTATCTCTTGGTTTCTTCTTAATTAGTTGAATTTGTTTAGAGCTTTGATTTTGATTGCTTGTATCCTTGTCTTCTTTAGACATGGTGGATTTATTCTTACATTTGAGTTTTTGATTATTAAATTTTTGGGGTTAAATATTTGGTTGTTACATCGTAGTTCTAGGTTCAAAGTTTCTATTGGTCTACTCTCAACCTCAACCCTGGCTCTCAAGCAAATTTATGGTTTCATATTTTCTCTTTGAGTGACCTTTAATTACTCTTTTCTCATCCTATGGCTACTCAGTTTCTTTTTTTGGGAAGGAGATGTTTCGATTTTGGGAAGTGGTGTTGAATTTCTCCTCACCTCTATTGTAGGTCTCATTCTAGAGGCCCATATATTTGTTAACATAGGCCACTCTACTTGGTGCGTGGTTAATTTTCTTGTCTTTCCTTTTGAATTACGATTGGAGGCTAGTCAATTCTCAGTTCCATTTTCTTCAGTTGACCTACACACTATGGATCATCATGATTTACTTGAGCTAAGGATAATTTCAAGGTCTGATGAAGATATGGTACATGGAAATAGAGCCTCTATTCTCTCTCTCTCATAACTAAATTCAATGAATATGAACAACATTGTATGGTGCAAATATCATAAATCATGAATACTCTTTTTCAAGTCAAGAAGCAATTGGCCATCCTCAATATTGAGTGAAATTTTATCAAAAAATTGGTAAAAAAATTGAGAAAAAATGCGCTTTTGATGGATTCCAACCAAAGGATCCTAGAGCAAGGGGAATAAATATGAAAATGATGATTCAAATGATAGAAGCCATGGACATTGCAGACCAAGTACCGACATGGAAAAATAAAGGATTGGACAAAGAAGCAAGTAATCATACCTTTATTTAGCATTTGTTTTTTAAATCAATTAGTGTATTAGGTGTTTTTTATAGAATTTACAGTAGTAGATACATTTGGAATTTTTTTCCTGAGGACATTAGTAAAATCTATATAATGTTTTGGTAAAATGTGGAAAGTTTGAATCATGCTGAGTTTATGTATGTATCTTTAGAAATGTCAACTCTGTTGTAGCCATTTTTTGTAATATAATTTACCAATTCTTGTAAAAAAACATAGTGAGGGCTATGTCTAAAACCTTCGATAAATCTATCAGTGATAGGTTGTCAGCATTTTCTAGTTCTCGATGCCAAATAGAAAGGAAGGATTATGGTGTGATCTCAAAAGTGTGTGGATGCTTGCCTCCCATTTGAATTAAGTCTTGGTTTTGTGGATTTTATTTCAATTCCCTTAATCCTTCATCCAATTTAGATCCTAATCCTACTGAAGGCAAGAGAGAATCTAATTTGTAAGTCCCCCTTGGTATAGGATAATGAATCACAACACCCTACATAAGATTGGAGTGAGTCTTCTAAAAAAATTTATTTGATTTTCTATGGAGGTTGTCTTGTATAATCTCCTTTCTTCTCAGTTCCTTCATTAATGACACCAAGCCAAACCTTTCTCCTAGACTTTCCACTAAGCTCTACGTGATTTCTTGCATAACCTCAACAAGAACATCCATCTCACTTTTTGTGGTCAACACCAATTTCTTGGGTTGATTCATAATCAATTTAGGAACTTCTATGATTAGTGTAGAGTACACTATGGAGTCTAGAAAGTCTTCATCACTTGATTCAATATATATACAATAATCATCCTATGGTACCTCTTTCATAGTATCCATCGACATATCACCAAAATTCAAATTCTTTCCTAAATCATATGAATCACATAGTCATTAGAATCATTTGATAAGTTTTTAGTCTATGTTTTTGCATAACACATTCCAATCCCAACACCAAATCCTTCATACTAGAAATAAATCTATGAGGGTTCCTTATACTCTGTCATAACCTCGATACTTAGTCCCCTACGCTTAGTTGCAACTAGTTTTTGTAAATTTTGTTGAAGCCACAACAAACATCATTTAACATACTCTCCATGCTGTAGGATAATAGCCACTTCTAGCATTAAAAAATAATCCTATTGTATATTTCATTCTTAGCAGTAACTAGATGCACTTGTTTACTTCATGGTTCATGTCGAAGCCACACGATATTATTGCAGGGTGGAAAGAAGTGTGATATATTTTTACAATTGAAAGTATTGACTAAATAAAAGTAATTTG
>JASDQU010103530.1:90287-131477 GCA_032191745.1 Picea mariana | reverse complement strand
AAAAAAAAAGAGAGGGGTTACTTGGGTTTCGACATAAAAAAGGGTGTCAAGTGTGTGCCATCTACCCCATCCTTTTATTATTTTCCTATCACATTGATCATGTTTAATTGCACCTTCATTAGTGATTTACAAAATGTGGAATGGTCCTAGCAAATGTATTCTCGACATTCCAAGTGTTTCAAGAACTTATGATCATACAAGAGCACTAAATTCCCATGTGCTAGAATCTTAGGCAGTTATGATAGACCTTTTGTCTATGATTTGTAATTGTCTGGCGATATCCTATAATGAAACAATATTCCTCCATTTTAACCATTGTGGTTAAAATTTATTGGAGCACAACATCATCATTCATTTGCATGGCGGCACCAATATGCAAACTTGGAATAAAATACTCTAGTAGGGTGTTTACCTCTTTGTCATAAACTAGCTTGAATGAGGTTTTCTTTATCATTTTTTTGCACATAATACAATATGCCCAAAGAATTGTGGGAATTCTTTCATCCTGGTCATCACAATGGATGACGTAGATATTTTTCAAGCCACATCCATTATTTGTTGAAATATTTAGTGATTCATTTTGCATGTAGAGTAAGGCATTTTCTTGTGATTCTCAATCATAAATTCCATTACCAACACACTGCGCAAGGAAAAAATAGCGAGTCCCTATTTCTGTAAAATTATGTGTGTAATCCCTAAATCGGGCATAGCTTGGGCATGCCACTTAAAATCAATATATTTTTATGATATTTGGTGAGAAGATAAAGGAGTGTGTCCTATACAATATATCCAAATTTCACACCTTGAATCCAAATTATGAGAGTGGGTTAAAAAAATATTAGGCCTCTATCAATGTAGAAATGAAATATGGAAATTTGTATGCATTAGTTATGGACACCTACATCATATTAAAACTTAATAATTTTTTCCTAAAATTGGTGAGAACATATAAAGAAGATAGGCATGCGATGTGTTGAGCCCTCACCATCCCCCAAATTTTTTGAGCTAAAATTGGGGCCCCTTTTTCTCTTTTTAGTTCATAAATTCTTTCTTCTAGATTTGTATTAGTTAACTTGGCTCCTTGTTTCCTTGAAACCCCGTTATTTTAAGATGGTTAAGTCAAATGAAACTTCATGTTTTTTTTTTAAATTTCTTGATAATGACTTAGTTTATTTCCTTCCATGGCTTAAATATTTCTTCCTTATTGATTTTTTGTTTAGCCTATTTCGCTCCAATTTTCATATTAGGCTTGATTGTCAAATCGGGTGCCTTCTTTTCCTTTCGTTGTGGAGTTATTACTCGATCTCAAAATCAGCCCCACTTTTCAAATAAGGGCCCCTATTATTAACACTCAAATTTGAGTTCGAGTTCAAGTTTGAATGTTTGGGCCTTTCCCCTTCACCTTTCTTAATGTGACTTTTGAACTTGCCTCCATGATTTCTAGATCATATATGAATTCAAAATTGGGCCTTTCCCTTCCTTTGTTTTTCAAACCCTTCCCTAATATCCTTATCAAGATTGGTTTCAAAATGATCCCTTCTCTCACCCCTTTGAACATTTTTGAACTATTAAGGCATTATTCAAACTTTTGAACTTTTCAAAGTCCTTTTAAATCCAATTTATTTACCCTCTTCTGATTTGGTGATCGACCCCAATCGCCAAATTGGGGCCTCTTTCACCAGTTCATTTCTTCCTTGTCCTGATTTTGCAATTGACTATGATTTCCAAATCGAGGATTTCTTCCTCAAAGTAATGTGTGGGAAGGTCTCGATTTTTAGATTGGTATTGATATTCATATCACCGCCCTGCTTTCCATCAATTTAGTTGGTCAATTCCTTTGAACTGTCTTGAGCCCTCATTCAAACTCCTTTAATACTTGCTCCTGAAATTAAAAAATCTTGCCACAACCCCATTTTTTTAGCTTGATTTGCTGATCAACCTCGATCATGAAATTGGTGCCTCCCCTCACTAACTCACTTATTTCCCTATCCTAATTTGGAAATTAGCCCTTATTACTAGATCAAGGCCTTCCTCCTTGAACCTTGGTATGAACAGGTCTCGATTTATTGATTAGTCCTGATTCTCAAATTGCCCCCCACCCTCTCAAAGACATATTTAGTTTGAATTTTAAATGGATTAGATGGAAAGTTGATTCAATGTGATGATAATATTGCATGTGTTATTCTTGTGGCACTAACATGTATGCACTTTACAAAGGGATACAAAAAGAGGAAAGAAAAAGAAGAATCCTCCTCTATCCAAGTGTAGGTTCCTCTAAGACAAAAGGAATCGAGTGGTCAAGAAATAAGTATGAATGACCAAGAAAGGAGTTTGAACTGACAAGAGGAATCAAATCCTTAGGTGGGAGGAATGGACAACTGGATGAAGAAACCAAATAACCAAGTGGGAGAATCAAAATGATCAATCTCCTCTTCTTCCTTTGTATAAATAAGATAAACATGATAGAGAAGAGGCCTTTAGAAGCAATTTTGTAAACTTTTTTAGATAATTAATAAGAAGAAGCCATTGCTAGACAAGCTAATTTGAGACAAATTTTAGTTCTGAAGCTTTGATTTGTAGAACTTCTTCTATTGCTTTATTGAGTTTTGTAATTGTGTAAGAATGTTCTTTTATAGTGTAGATTTTTCTCATGTACGAGTAATGTATCTTACTTTTTTTTGTCTCACAAATTGTTTTTTTATAGCCTATAAGCATAGTGGTATAATCAATTGTTCATTTTCAACATTTTTTGGTATGCATCTCGTTTTTTAGGTTTCTGCTTTTATTTATATAGTAACTTTATTGCTAAGGGTAAATGATATATTTGGTGATATTTTTATCTCTCTAGTTCTGTCAGATTATCCCAAGTGTTATTTTTCATTTTTTCCATACTAGATTAGTTGCATTTCGTTTATTGCAACCGGTAAAACCTAAAACTAGTAAATTTTGTTGAGCTAGAATTTGGATGGGTTCCCTATTCCAAACATTGTCAGGTATAATTGGGACGTTTCATTGGTGAGAACCCATACTGATTGTGTAGGGCCATTCATCCTTATCAATATTTTGGGCACTATAAGGAGGCCAACCATTGTATGGTTGATAAAGACAATCTACATAGTGTTTTTTCATACCGTAATTCAAATTAGAGTCATATATCTATATTTGGCGCTAATTCTAATCCTAAAAAATATTTTGAGGATACTACTGTTGAGTTTGGAAATCTTAGTTTAATAGAATCTGAACCATTATATGTTGTTCCTAATCTATAATTTAATGAATTTCGTTGACTTACTCGAGCATATGCTAAGAAAATCGATAGTTTATCATTACCCCAATACTCCCTAGACAACAAAAAGATAAAATGATTTTTGTTCAAATTGATGCAGAGACCATTGTTGAAACTATAGATTACCTTATTGACCTCTCACTAGATGAAATTCCCCAACCTTTAAACACAATCCTACCAATTCCTCTAGTTTCATCCCCATATTCTTCAAGGTCTTCAAGTCTAGATTTAGACATATATTTTTCTAGATGAACTTGTGAAATTGATAGACATCTTATCACTGCCCAAATGGTAGTAAATCTACCTCAGTTGTTTATGTGGAGTTCCCAAGATTCCCTTAATTTGGTAGGACTACTCCATGATCTTCCTAAACACCTTGAATGCATCCTCCTACAATCTGACCCAGATAAATTAGGCTCACTAGAAGACCACATACAAATATTTTATTTGGCTATTCAGTTATTGAATGTGGAACAAGAAGATGTAGTGTGCATACTTTTTCCTTATACTTTTGAGAGCAAAGATTTTGCTTGGTATTTCAATTTGCCTATAGGATCCATTAATACTTAGAATGATTTTGAAAAATAATCATTGGTAAGTTTGGTGATGAATCTACTCCAACTTCACTTTTGAAAGAACTAATAACAATTATGATGGATAAAAAAGAATAGATAAAAGAATTTGACCAATATTTCACCACCATTCTAAATATTTTTTCAATAAATTCTGCCTAGTATGAAGATGTAGAGATTGAGTATTATACTTTTGCTTTACATTTGTCTATTGAAATGTTGTTAAGAGAGCTAGTAAAAACACTTTAGAATTTTTTTTTGAAGAAGCCAAGAATGTGGAAAAGGAAATATTGAGCTTGGTAGGAAATCCAGGGAGTGAAGAAACTAAGATTGCTCCTAAGAAATTCATTGCTCTACATAAACCACCCTCGAAAAAAAAGATTGAGCTTCATGATAAAGACTCCACATAAATGGAGAGTGTATTATGTTTGGTTAAGAAATTATCAAATGAGATTGTGGAGTTGAATAAAAACTCTAGAGAAGGTACATCTAACCCGATAAAATTTAGACTTTCCTACATGAATGCTATCATTTCCCCAAAGCCACATGAACCACGATTTTCGACCCGAACTTAAAATAAATAGGCATGGAAAATTATTGTACTTATCATTGTGAAAAATTGTCATCAATGGCTACGTTCTATGATTTTAGTGATAAATCGGGTTTTAAATGAACAAAAACATACTAAAATACCCATCCAAGAAGTCAAAAAATGAGAAAGTTATGGAAGAAGAAGAATCAAAGTGAGAGGAAAAAATGTTCCCATAGGACATGTCCCTTGGATTCCAAGAGGAAGAGAAGTAAATACTAGAAGAAATCTAGGCTACTCAAACAATACACAATGATTACAATCGGAGGAGTAAAGGGCTTGTTCCTTCAATCCCTTTTACATCACAGCCTTCCATAAATCCTAAGAGAACTTTAGTTGCTTCCCCACCAAAGAAAAAAATAGTGAAAAATGTATCTTGGATGAATATGAATTATAATGTGATTGAGGTTTTGAAGAAAACCAAGACAAATGTTTCAATTTTTTATATCTGCAATATTCCTTTATTCAAAGAAAATGTTTCAAATTTTTATATCTGCAATATTCCTCAACAAAGAGACCTTATTCTACAACCATTTTAATACATCCTTGAACGTACCTCAAATGATGGTGGACAATTTTGAAGAAGAACAAAAACCTACTTTGGTGAAACCAAATTCTAACAAAAAATAAAAAGTTGCTCTGAATGATGGTATAATTGGTAATCAATCCAAGTCTCAAACCCCACGCTTTTTGTTGACCTTTGAAATATTCAACCACAATGTACATAATTGTTAGGTTGATTCAGGAGCATTGTTAAATGTAAATAATTTTTCAGTGTGCAACAAGATAAATGATACTCCAACCAGGTTCTCTACTCAGACTATCAATTAAATAAATCAGATGTTAAATTTATTGGGGATTCACTTAAAGATTTTAATCAAGATGTCTTTTAACCCAAAGGTATACCAGAATATATACGTTATCGTGGTTGATATTCTTGAGTATTATTATCTTTTTCTTAGTAGGGATTGTTCTAACCCAAAGGTATACCAAAATACAGACATTATTGTGTTTGATATTCTTGAGTCTTATTATATTTTTCTTAGTAGGGTTTGTTCGCAAAAGTTGCAAGGATATTCTACCACATATTGGTCTCATCTATGGTTATCACTGAATGGATAGTAAAATCAAATTCATGTTGATCGAGAGTCTCATATGAAGCATATTGTTATAGAATTGGAGGGATCAAATGAACCTATACAGTTTACACATTCAATTATGGGAAATTATTTTCTTGAAACTAAAATTGGGAGTTACATAGAGAAGAATCACCTTTGGAATAGAAAAAATAATGATAACTCCTCGAGTGCAATCGAACTAATGAAAATAATGACTATAACATATTAGATATAGAAAGTAGCAGTTCAACTAACTTGAGTGTAAATACTGACATTTGGACTTTATGTTTTGATGGATCTAATTCACAAGAAGGTAGGGATTAGTTATTTTTATTTATTAATCCACAACAAAAAAGACACTACCTTATCTCTTGTAGAATTGAATTTGAATGCACTAATAATGCTGCAGAATATGAGGATTTAATTGAAGGCCTAAGAAAACCAAATGATTTAAATTTCAAATCCTTGAATTTTTTTTGGTGATTTAGAGATAATTGTGAAGTAGGTAGAAAATTCCATTCACTACTTATTGCCTCATTTGAAAAGTCACCATGATGAGGTGTGGAAGTTATATTCCTTGGTATAAAAACATAGATGTTGATATGTTGGCTAATTCTACTTCTAAATTGACTCTAATAAATGATGGATTTTATTTCGAAATACTTTTTAGCCCATCAATTTCTAATAATGTTACTAACTGGAGGGTGTTTCATGATGATAAATAGATTATTTATTTTCTTTCCAATGAATATAGTTTCAAAGATGTAGTAGTTKTTGATGAAGAACACTCAAAATCCATACAAAACTGCCAAGATGGAATGAAGAACCTTAAACACTATTCAATTCCAAAGAAAGTTTTAACTTTGGATAAGTTGTATGATATACATGGTAGATTTTGAGGATTTTTAGATGTCAATACCAATAGCTCTTTCCTAAATTATGAATTGGTTAATTTGGGCACTGTTAAAAATCCCAAAAATATTAATATTGAAACTTGTTGTTCACCAACAAAAGACAAGCTTACATTCACTTGTTTAGGAAATATATAGATGTGTTCACTTGGACTTATTATGACTTGAAAACATATGACATGAAGATTATACAACATGTTATTCCCATAAAAGAGGGTCTCAAACCCTTCTACCAAAAACTAAGGAATTTACATCCAACATTCGAAGTGTGTTTCTAAAAGTAATAGAAGAAGTTGATAGATGCTACGATCATTTTTAAAGTTAGACATTTCAATGGGTAGTAAATGTGGTTCCAATTAGAAAAAAATTAGAAGAAATTAGATTGTGTAAAATTCTAAAATTTCAAACAAGCATTAGGTAAAGATAACTACCATGGTCCTCCTATGGAGAAGATTATGCAGCTTGTATTAGGTTCATTTTTTTTTTCACTTTTGGATGGTTTCTCTAGTTATAATCAAGTATTGGTGGATGAAGCAATTTTGAGAAAAACTTTGGGACCATATTTATCTTTTTAGTTTCAAAATTCTTTCTTTTAGATCTATATTGACCTTGGCTCCACATTTCCTTGCAACCCTGTTCTTTTCAGATGGTTAAGTTAGAGGAAACTTTATGGGTTTTTTTACTAGCTTGATTATGACTCGGTTTCTTTCCCTTCCATGAATTGACTTTTTATTCCTTATTGATATTTTGTGTATCTTATTTCGTTCTAATTTTTTGATCAAGCCTAATTTTCAAATCAATCCCCTTCGTTTCCTTTGGTTGCAAAGTTATTTGTTGATCTCAAAATCAGCCCCAATTATTAACAATTAAATTCATTTTTTTTTTTTTCTTTTGAGGTTGAGTTCGAGTGTTCAAGACTTGCCCCTTCACCTTTTCTTATGTGCCTTTTTAACTTTATTCCCCAATTTCTAGATCGGGTCTAACTTCAGTATCAAACCCTTCCCTTTATTTACTTACAAAACCCTTCCCTAATCTCCTTATCACGCCTGATTGTCAAATTGGGCCCTTGTATCATTACTTCAAACATTTTTTAACTTTAAAATCCATTGTTCAAACTTTTCAAAGTTATTTTAAACCTAATTTCTTCACCTTCTGATTTGGAGATCGACCTCAATTTCCAAATTAGAGGCCTCTCTTCACCAATTCACTTCTTCCTTGTCCTTATTTTTTGATCGAATCCAATTACCAAATTGGGGCTTGCTTCCTCTAAGTTATGTGTGGGTATTACCCAATTTTTAAATCAGTCCCGATCTTCGAATTGAGTCCCCCATGCCATCAACTTATTTGTTTGATCCATTTGAAATCTCTTGAGCCCTCATTCAAACTCTTTTAATCCTTGCTCCCAAAATTAAAAAATACCGTTGAAAATCCTTTTTTCTAGCTAAGATTCATAATTATCCCCATTTGGTGATAAACCATGATCACCAAGTTGGGGCCTCCTCTCACTAAATCACTTATTCCTATATCCCGATTTGGTGATTGAACACAATTACTAAATCAAGGACTTCCTCCTTGAACCTTGGTATGAATGGGTACCGATTCTCAAATCACATCGCTCCCTCCCAAAGCAAGTTTTAGTTCAAATTTTAAAAGGAGTTTGATGGTAAATTGATTTAATTTGAATATAACCTAGTATGCCTTATTCTTATGGCATCAACATGCATTTACTTTACAAAGGGATGTAGAAAGTGGAAAGAAAAATAAGAATCCTCCTGTATCCAAGTTGAGCTTCCTCCAAGACAAAAAGAATCAAATGGTTGATAAATGAGCATGAATTACCAAGAAAGGAGTTCAACTAGAGAAAATGAATCAAAAGCCTAGGTGGGAGAGATGGCCAACTGGACAGAGAAATCGAACAACCAAGTGAAAGAATCAGAATGATTAATATCCTCTTCTTCCTTTGTATAAATAAGATAAACACGATAGAGAAGAGGATTTTTTCTTTTGCAATTTTGCAAAAAATTAGAGAATTAATGAGAAGAATCCATTGTTGGCCAAGCTATTTGGAGACAAATTTCAGTACTAAAACTTTTATTTGTAGAACTTCTTCTACTACTTTAATGTGTTTTGGAATTGTGTAATAATGTTCTTTTATAGTGTATACTTTTCTCATGTATGAGAAATGTATCTTACTTTTGTTTGTCTATATCCTATAATCATAGTACTATAATCAATTTTTCATTTTCAAACTTTTCTTATATGCATCTAATTATTTATGTTTATGCTTTTATTTATATAGTAATTATTTTGCTAAGGGTAAAAGTAGCTATATATTTAGTGTTATGTTTATCTCTCTAGTTTTTTTAGATTATCTTGAGTATTATTTTTCATTTTTTTCATACTAGAGTAGTTGCATTTCATTTATTACATCTCAAAAAAACCTAATGGTGGATTGAGCCACAACCAGTAAAATCCAAAACTTGTAAAGGTTGCTAGGATAGAATCCAAATGGGTTCCTTATTCCAAACAATACGAGGTCTAATTAGGACCTTTCATTGGGGAGAACCATTGTTCATTGGATAGGGTCATTCATCCCTATCAATATGATGATCAAAATTTAAGCTATTATTTGCATATAAATAAAATTCTAGAATTTCTCTATGCATTGGTTTTGGGTTTGGGCACAAGGTATAAACTTAATTTGTGATTATAAAATTTTGTGTGTGGGTAGAGAAACACCTCCTCTTCAACGTATCTAAAATTTAGCTTCTAATCTCAAGGTATGCGTGTGTGCCAATGGAAATACTAGAACATTGTTCTATGTGCTATAAATTTGGAAAACTTGAAACAAAATTAAAATTGAAGTGAAAATGTTTTTGGGTGATGATAGATTGTTGAAACCCTTGGTGATGATCTGATATCAATTGGTCACAATAATAATATATCATTCCTCATAATACTATGTAGGTGGATTAATGGGTCCCACAAAATCCACTGCCCATTAGTCTTACCCTTTGGTAAACATTGAATTGCTTTTCATACTTTGCGTTGTTTGGAAACATTGTAGGCCACCAAAGTTTTGTGCATAAAACCTTTTTGTGTTGTATCTTTTACATTTTAATGACCTCCACTGTTATGCATTAGACACCCAAATAGCAAAAAATATAAAGAGAGTTAACTCCATGCCTTGACAATGAGAGATAAGAATGAATGAGAAGCCTCTTTGAGGGGGAAACCTCCTTTTACAATATAACAAATGCACCAAATGAGATGATCTCTAAAACTATATATCCTTGGTATATATAGGAGACAAAGGGTACAATTATAATTAAAGGGTCTAGCTGACCAATTGATCTAAAAAATTCTTAGATGTTGATAATTTTAAATACAGATAAACATCTACTTGATCTTCGAAATAAAATGATTGCTTGATTGTTTTGCTAATTACATGTGAAGAAATTATCTAACCAAATCCACTTTAATGAAAAATAACTTGCAACTAATTGAACTTGGAATGAACAACAATAATATAATCACATACACAAGTTGGAAAAAGTGGAGTTCACCCAATTTGGGCTACCTCTCCGGGTCTGCTTCCAATAGAGACCTTTTTTATTAATGCTCAAATGCTTGCATTTTACAATGACCTTTTTAAATGTTTCTCAAATGAAGAAATGAAGTGCACTGTTGGATTCCTCGAAAAAATTCATGCAAAATTGATATCAAATTCTGGAAATTCCATTAAGGTACCATTTGGCACGCTTCATGGTGTAGCCTCAAATGCCTTGTACCCTCAGCATGCATCACGACAATAAAATATGCATAAAAATGTGTGTCCATTGCCTTGGGTTGCGTGCCATTAAATAGGCATGGGCCCCTTAACCACTTCTGCAAATATTGGATGGTATTTAATTGCAATTTGTTATATAGTTATAGCTAACTAGAAATGGTGGAAAGTTGGTTAGCAGAGGTTATATAAGTCATTGCTATAGTTGGAAGGTCAGGGGTTCCATTCCCACTGAACACCATCTATTCTATGGCCTTTTTGTTACAACATACAATAGATATATATCCTGTGGTATATTGTTTAATAGTTATAACCAAAGTTTAACTGCCCGCGAATCTTTGAAACTATGTTATATGGTTATATATATTGTTATAACTATATAACATGTGGTTACATTACATGCCCCATGGATATATATATATATATATATATATATATATATATATATATATATATTGTTAACCCTTCCACAAACAAGTGTGGGTTATATGGTATGGCAACAGACTAAGGACTAGCCCTTTTCCACCCATTTAAAACTTTATTCAACTTAAATATAATGTATACCACGTGCATGTTAAGAACCTTTGTAGTGGTGCATTGGTAGTGGGGGATATGTTAAATCTTTGGAGGGGTTATGGAGGTTGTGGGTTCGACCCCCGTTGAATCCATAAATTCTAGTACATATTGACCGATATTGGCCAATGGGAGGTTGCCACGTGGAAACCCCCCATTGGCTTTCCAATGCCACATGTCATTCAACAATTGGACCACTTGTCTGCCACTTGTCAACCAACAATTGATCCACTTGTGTTGTACCTTGCCCAATAAGTTGTCAATAAGTATGTGCCACATGTCACCCTTGCAGTGGTGACACATGTCATCTCTTTTTTCCTTTTGACCTTTGAGTTTTGAATTTTTTCCCATGAACTTGAACTTTGACCGCTCACGACTTCTGCATATGAACTCTATTTGGGAAGAAATTTGTGTTGTTGGAAAGCTATGGACTAGCTCTATGCATTGATGGTGTTTTCAAGATGATTTGAATAATTTGAATTTTGAGCATTTATGAACCATTCTAGACCTCTGTGGATGTTTCAGATCTTCTTGGACCACTATGAGCATTCTCGGATCCTCATGGATCATTCCTCCCATTGGAATACTTTTGGACCACCAAAAGTTTTGATTACTCAACAAATAAGTGAGGGTAGAGTTCCCTCACCCTTCCGATCTCCATCTATTTGGATTTACTTGGTTTTTCCCCTTAAGACCAAATCAAAGATATCTCACACCACCTTGCTGTGAAGTTCTGATCCTTTTGTCAAGAATGAAATCTTTTTGTAGCTCGTTCAAATATTTTGAAGAAAAAACATCAACTGCTAGAACCTAGATAATTTCATCATCCATAATCATAGGAGGCTCATAAAGCTTCAAATTCTCAACATTTACCACTGAATACATTTGCATGTAGGCCAGTAGATCTAAATGAAAGGCAAGATCTTGAATGGACCATATCAGATTCTCCTTATCTTTTTACCTTCACCTTTCATTCTATATTTGTTGATATGTAACCATACTTGATCATCGACTTCAAACTGATGATCAACCCGATGTTTGTCATGCCTTACCTTATACTTGGCTTGGCTCTTCTCAAATTGTTCCTGTACTACTTGATGTACCTGTTAAATACTTTGAATGAATATTTTAACTTTATCTGTATCATCCTGTCCATCTTCTTTACCTACATCTCCAAAGGAAAATTCCATAGGTTATTTAGGTAAGTACCCCAAACATACTTCAAAAAGAGTTTTCTGAGTAGACGAATGCATGACATGATTATAAGCATGTTCGATATAAGGCAACTGTTCATCCCATAATTTAGGATGCTTGCTGCAGTATACTCGAAGTAGATGTACCACTGTTATGTTCACCACCTCTGTCTGTCCATATTTCTATGAATGAAAAGTCGTGCTCTTCTTCAACTTAGTGTCCATTAGCTCCCATAAATGAGACCAAAAATTTCCCAACAAATGAGAGTCTCAATTTGATATTATATATGTAGGAAGTCCAAAATGAACCCATACATTAGTAAATAAAATTTGTGTTGTCTGTTCATCTATGACCTATTTCTTGCATGGAATTAGAATACATATCTTGCTGAATCTGTCCACCACGAGATATAGATAATCATGACCTGTCCTGGACATCGAAAAACCCCCTACAAAGTCCATAGAGATACTTTCCCATGGTTGTGAAGGTACCAGAACTGGTGTATATAACCCTAGCTTTTGGTTGCTAGGATTACTTGTGGCACACATGAAGAACCCTTTGTTATACTTGGAAAATGTCTCGTTCATCCGAGGCCAATAAAAATACCTCTGTAATTGTGGAACTATCTTACCAACCCTAAAATGACCAGAGATGAGGGATGTATGAGCTTCTCTGCTTACATTTACTCTTTCATATATTGGTATACATAATTTTCTAAGATGATATAATAATCTTTCATGCATATAATAATTTGTCTATTGATTTTTGTGAGTTAATGCATCATATATTTCTTTAAAAACATCATCCCTAGCATATTTCTTTGCATAGATTTCATGTGCTAAAGGATTATACTTGAGTATTGTGGATGCATTAATTATTGGTCTTGACAACATATCTACAACCTTATTATGAATACCCCTCTTATACTTGATTACCAGATGAAGTTATTGTAGAAAACCCATCCACTTGAAGTGTCGTGACTATTGTAGCTTGGTCTATGCATGTAAATATTGTAATGGCTGATGATATGTATGCATTATCATATCCTTTATGATTAAGTAATGCTTCCATTTCTTTACACTTTGTACCAATGCATATAATTCCTTATCATATGTTGGATAGTTAATCACACCTTGAGTGAAAGTATCAGAATGATAACATATAGGTTTGCCTCGTTGTATCAAGATTGCACTTATGGCATATCCGCTTGCATCGGTTTGAATCTCAAATGGCTGCTGTAGATCTAGAAATGCCAAAACTGGTGCAATGCTTATCTTTTCCTTCAATGTATCGAAGATTTTCTATTGTTTTCCTCCCCATTGAAAGACCCGTTTAACACTTGTTAATGTATGTAGAGGTGATTCTATGTATGAGAAATTAGTAATGAATTTTCTCCAGTATTGTACTGCTCCTAAGAAGCTCCTGACTTCAGTGGCAGTAATTGGCTTAGGCCATTTCACAATGACTTCTTCCTTTGTAGGATCTATCTTTGACTAACCATTTCCTACAATGTAACCCAAATATACCAAAGAAGTTTTTCCAAATTGACACTTAGATATCTTGATATACAACTTCTCTTTCTTTAAGAGTTCAAGAACTATAATGACATGGTTTATATGATCTTCCCATCTTCGACTAAAGATTAATATGTCATCTAAATAAACAATAACAAAATCATCTATATAGGGTCTGACCAGATCATTCATCACTCTCATAAAGGTCATTGGTGTGTTACATAACCCAAATGGCATAACCAAACATTCAAACAATCCTTGCTTGGTCTTGAAAGCAGTGTTCCATATGTCACCTTCTGCAATTCTGATTTGATGGTAACCACTTATCAAGTCCAACTTAGTGAAATACACAAAATTCATTAACTGATCTAATAGATCATCTATTCTGGGAAGAAGATAATGTTTCTTTACCATAATCTTGTTCATGGCTTGGAAATCAATACACATCCTCCAAGTGCCATCTTTCTTCGAAACTAATACAATAGGAGAACCACATGGAGAGGAGATTGAATTTGATGATTCCTTTATCAAGAAACTCCTGAACTTGCTTCTCTATTTCTGCATTCTCAATCACTGATGACCTATACATTCCAATGTTCGGAAGAGGAGCATCTTGATGCAAATATATTTCATGTTCAACCTCTCTTTTAAGAGGAAACCCTGTAGGTTTATGAAACAAATCATCATAATTAGATTTGATGTTTATCAATTCCATTTTATGATTTGGATCACAACTTGCTAAAGCATATGTTATATCTTCTTCTTTCTATTTCACTATCATGAGAACAAAATATTTACTTGCGCTCATGAGTCTCTTCATTTTCCCTGTGCTCACTAAAGAAACATTAGTTTTGATGTGATGAGCTCTAACAATATATTCAACCCCATCCTTGAAAAAATGATATTTATTTTCTTCTTGATAAAACACAACCTTCATGTCAAATAGATATGGACTACCCAAGACAATGCTACAAATGCCAAGAGGCACAACATCTAATTCGACCTCATCAAAAAAATTAGTTGTAATTGCAAACTTGATCTTGTTAGAAATAATAGTTTTGCTCGTTTAACCATAAACAATATAACAATATTGTCACCCAACCATAGGCCGAAGCCACCCCCAAGTACCTTAACCTTGACAGAGAATGATTCTGGAAGAAAACCCTAGGTCTAATAGCCAATCAATGTAGCGTACCTCTCTCCAAAGCTAGCATACAAGGAAGAAAGTCCAAACCATAACCAATATAAAGTCCAAGCCTAAACCGAGAATACAGGTTGTAGTAGCTGTAGCTGCAACTACTCTCTAGAATTGTGCACTTACCCAATTTCTGCAGTGCACACTCTTGCATTTCTGTAGTTGTGAGCTGTGTGTACCAAACGAGATCTAATGTTTTGTATTTATACTGTTTCTCCTTAGATGGCTTGGCCAAATTCTCATTCTGGAGGCTAAACACTCAATAATAAATATTCTCTTGAGCCGACTTGCCTCCTAGGGTTATTATCCATGCTTTAAGGTTTCTTCTTGCTTCCTGTAATATTTTATTCTTGTCAGGGTTACATGTGGAGGTTAATACCTCCTGCAGCTACCATAATATCAACACTCCCTCCTAGTTGGGGAGGTATTGAAGGAAATGGTCTTGAGCACAAACATACCATTCAATAGGTAGCATCATCATAGCAATAGAGGCTATCTCATGATTAAATCACAAGCACCATAATCACTATCAATATCATCTGACAGCATCAACTACATCATCTCTCGAATCCGTACTCCATTTGAGTAATCATGCATGATGATGAATAAGTCACTCACTCCATAGAGTGATACAAGGACCATTCTTATAATCTATACATACGTCCTAGAAGAATGACTATCCCAATAGATGCTAAAAGCTACGCAATGGGATACATAGACCATTCATATAGGAATGTCAGTCTAGGACTATTTTCTAATCGGGTCATATGTACCATAGATATCTGTCTCAACCTATATTCCTTAGGAAATATCGGTCCTGAACCATTTTCCTAATCGGGCCACAATCTGTGCCTTAGGAAAATACTAGTCCATGACATGTCAACAAACTGTCAACGACTACATAATCAGTGACACATAGTCACAACCAGTATCACACGACTACTTAATTAGTGACACATAGTCACAACCAGTGGAACACATCCACCACAGTAGCATACATCTACTGTCCAGAGACATATAGTCTCCATAGGAATCATATCATCTGATATCAACCTACACAGAAACAATATCATGATATAAACTAAGTCATCTCGGCCATTCTTCCACTCACATCTGTGATATCTGGAAGATCATATTCCCTTAAAAAGTAAAACATCAACCATGGGATATTTGGACTATTCTTCTAAAGCATAGGAGAACAGTTGTCCTTGATTTCTGAGCCTGGACCATTCACTTAATTGGGCCATTCCTCCAATACTAGTTATAGTGCAACCTGGAGAGAATGAGTCTACCCTAGGAAATGCCTATCCCTGATTGCTGAATCTAGACCATTCACCTAACTTGGCCATTCATCCAACACTAAACATAATGCAACCTAGATAGAATGAGTCTGCCCTAGGGAATGACTTTCCTGCACCAACCTCCAAAATGGACCATTCTTCGTAAATTCTCACAACCGTGAACTTCGAAAGAATGACTATTCGATGAGGCAGACCATTCTACTTGACCACTACTCAGAGTGACTGCCAAGAAGAGTGACTGTCCTAGACCATTCCCCTACATTGGCCACAAGGGGAATCATTGTCTAAGGTACATAAAAAATCTATCGAACCATTTTCATTAAGAAAATGACTGTCCGATATGGACCATTTTCCGAACTGGAAAATGCATGTCCGTTAGAAATCTCAAGCCACTTTTTGAACTAGAAAGAAACTACCCATCCTAGACCATTTTTCAAACCGAAAAATGAATGTCCATAAACCAATAACACATCAATGCTCCCTCCCAACTTGGGAGTAATCTCTTCCTTTTTCAATAAGGAAATCGTCTCCACGAGCCCCGACTTGCAAAATTTTCATGTTGGACAAAGGTTTTACCAAAATATATTCTATCTTCTCATATGTGGAGATATATTGGAGAACCACTTCTTCTTTCTGGACTTCATCACGAATAATGTAATTCTTGATATCAATGTACTTTTAGTCTGTTTATGGAACATTGGTTTTCTCTGAAGGCTTCATGTAGATATGATCATTATAATATATATCATGTTCTAATTCAACACTTCTTTTTCCTACTAGCTCATGTCATCGTGGCAAGGATCAAACTGAGACATATCCAAGTAGCACTTCTTTTTTCATCATGAAAATTTCCCATGGATTAGAAATCCATCATCCCAGACTTCTGAGTAACTATTCTGATAACCTGTCTCTATCATAGAAAGTTTTCACCATGCTTCTGTTGTATATGAGATACTTTGCATCAAGTTGTTTGAATCCATACAAGGTATTCTTATATCTGCATACATGGTTCTGTTTCTGGTATACCTCAAAAACTTGAGATTGCTTTACATAAGCTTCTTCCTCAAATTATCTTATTGGGAAGAACAATATTTTACAATAAAATGATGTAAACTTCAATCCACGGATACTGCAAGAGATATAATAGCTCAGATAGAGGTATATCTGATTTACGGGAACAAGTTGTTATCATAGTCTTCTCCTCCTTTTGGAAGAACCTCTAGTTCTTAATCTCGCAATGCTTCCCTTCATAATACTTTTTCACAATTTCTTACATATACTGTTCTTCATCATATCTTTCATTACTTCTACTTGATTGCTTCTAGTGGGTTCAAACCAAGCTAGCAGTCTTGTGATTCTCGGTATAATGACTGGTTGTTCTGGCTTTTCTTTCTCTTTTGGAATCTTCATGTTCTTCCTCGGGTTTCTCTTTAGCTCTTAGGTCCATGGAGTTTTCTATAGATTCCATGCCCTGAATATTCCAACTTCTTCCTTTCATCATAGGATCATGGATGTACATGGACAACCAGGTATATTTTAAGGCTTGTTTTCGAAGAAGACTTCTTCTAAAGTCAAACCGAACATATGCTACTTTTCATGGTTGCTACTATCATTGGGAACATGGATAGATACTTCATAATCGTCAATGGATCATATTATTTAGGATTACCTCCCTCCTAATCCTTGCTTCATGCATGAATGCATGCTCTTCTTTTGGAATTATATAACTGGATCCCTCCATCTAAGAGAGTCCACGCTTCTGCCTGCATCCTTATTGCCTTATGCAAAGTGCCACAAGTCTTTTTCCAATTTCCTCTTGATTGCTGACTTCGTTCTATTTTTACTTCTTCTAGGTTTCTTCAAGCTTGATTCTGATTTTGACTTACCTTACAACTATTACTTATGTAATAGCTTCCACAGGAATTGTTACCAAGGACTGTCAATGTACTTCATCTTTTCATGTGTATTACTTGACTTGTAGTCATCGTGATAGAAATACTTATCTTGGTATTCTTCCATAGGTATTGTTTTACTTGAACATCTTATATTCTAAGAAATATATATGCAAGATATGTACAAAAACGATGTAAACATGGCATGTACAAGAACTATGAAGAATAATGTTACCTTGTTTTAGAAGAAGAATTATGTTTTATCCCGCTTGGCCTTCTTTGAGGGTTTCCTATCTTCGAAAACTGATGCTTCATGTGTTTCCTTCCTTTTATTTAACTCAGGACAATGATTCTTGTAGTGACCATATTTTCGATAGCTGAAGCATTGTATTTTTGACATATATTTCTCTTGATTTGGTTTCTTCCTTGAGCCAAACTTCTTATTCCTGAAATTCTTAAACCTTGTTGTGAAGGCTTGATCATCGTATTTCTTTTGGGGTTTCTCTTTTGCATTAATCCTTGATTCTTCTTGTGCACATCAAGTCCAAATTTTTTCAAATGTGGGATATTCCTTCCTTGTGTTCATGCTTGCGGAAAATGCATCCCATGTCTTAGGAAGACCATTGAGTACAATATTTACCAATTCCTTCTCTGAAATGATTTTTTCAATAGCTTGTAGTTGATCTCTTAACTGCGAGATTCTCACAAAGTATGATGTTATGCTGTCACGATCATTCATTTTCATGTCACAAAGCTCATTCTTCAGACTCATTACTTGTCCAATGTTTCTGACTAAGAAGAGGTTAGTTAGGGCATCGTACATCTTATTAGATGAGTCAGTATGAGAGATGTAGGGTATGAAGTGGTATTTTATAGAGTCCACTATGATACTCATGGTATTGATGTCACTGTCCTTGAACTTCTCCATAATTGCAACGTTCTGAGGTTCCTTCTCTTTTCCCTCTTCAAACTGTGGTTCCATGATATCCAACAATTTATTCTTGGTAAGGATGAGATAAATCCTTGTATTCCATGCTCTGAAGTTAGAAACCCCTTCTAACTTGTTTTCTGACTTCATAGAGTAATTCATGACTTCTTTGACTTGGTCAACCTTTGACTTTGACCAAAAACTCAAACTTGGCGTCTTAGCTTGCTGAGAGTACTAGGAGGTGCATTGTGTTAGGGTACACTAGGCTATCCAGAAGTTAGGTCAATCTCTTCACTTAAGGTGCCTCAACAAGAGGGTCAGGGTTTCGTTTCTACAGTAAAAAATGACTGCAAATGCAACTGTAATTGAGCAAATGCTCCTAATATATCTTCCAACGGTTAGACTGTTCGAAGATAGTGTGGGCCCATAACCTGTT
This sequence comes from Picea mariana, assembly GCA_032191745.1. Lineage (NCBI taxonomy): Eukaryota > Viridiplantae > Streptophyta > Pinopsida > Pinales > Pinaceae > Picea > Picea mariana. The sequence continues at coordinate 112,181 of JASDQU010103530.1, read as the reverse complement.
AGAAATAATAGATGTGCTCATTTAACCATATAAAATATAGCAATATTGTCACCCAACCATAAGATGAAGCCACCCCCAAGCACCTTAACCTTGACAGAGAATGTTTCTGAAAGAAAACCCTAGGCCTACTTACTAATCAATGTAGTGTACCTCTCTCCAGAGCTAGCATACAAGAAAAAAATTACAAACCATAACCAATAGAAAGTCCAAGCCTAAGCCGAGAATACAGGTTGGAGTAGCTGCAATTGCAGCTACTCTCCAGACTTGCACACTTACCTAGTTTCTGCAGTGTGCACTCTTGCATTTCTGCAGTTGTGAGCTATGTGTACCAAATGAGATATGATGTCTTGTATTTATACTATTTCTCATTAGATATTTGAGTTGACTTCTCATTCTGGAGGCTAAACACTCAATAATAAATATTCTCTTGAGCCGACTTGCCTCCTAGGGTTCTTATCCATGCTTTAGGGTTTCTTCTTGCTTCTCATAATATTTTATTCTTGACATGGTTACACATGGAGGTTAAGACCTCCTGCATCTACCATAATATCAACAGATCTTACACTGCTTTGTTACCTGCAACTTAGCATCTTCACACACCCAACCTAATGGATATGTCTTTTTGTGAGGTGTCGTCTTCAATCCTAGCTTCTTAACAGTTGCATTAGATATTAGATTAGCTTGAGATCCACTGTCAAATAAATTATCCATCTTAGTATGCTTGACAGTAACTTTGACATGGAAAAGCTCGCTCCTTTTCTTCTGATCAATATCACTTTCTGTCTTGGCAGATTGAAATGGATAATTTGAATTGATAGTTGATATATCTTTACTTCCTATGGGCATGATCTTGGATTCATCTTTGGAATATGACCCTAAATCCTGATGAGCTGATGAAACAATCTTCTACTTCCCTTTATCCTTGAATTTCTTTGGTCGTAGATCTAAATGCATCTTCCAACACCATGATAGCTCATGTCCTTTTTTATTACAGTGGGAACATGTAGGTATACCCTCAACTTGCTTCACTATTCCTTATTTCTTACTCTTCCATTTAGCTTTCATTTTCTTCTCGAACTTGAATGACTTCTTATCTTCACTCACATGCTTACCCTTACTAGCATCTATATGTGTGGCTTGTACTGACACCTTATTAATGTTAGTAGGTATAAACATTTGAATAATGTGATGAATATATGAGTTCATGCCAACAATATACTTCAAAAGAGTTTCAAGAGTATACAACGAAATTCCTAGGGATAATTCCTTCTTTTTGAATTCCTGTGTATATGCCTGAATATTCTGGCCTTTACCCTGTCTTAGATTCTCCCACTCAGTCATTGTCATATGCGTATGTGCCAATATATATAATTGTTTTCTTATAGCCTTAGTAAACTTATGCCAAGAAGAGATTACTTTATCCTTTTAAACAATATCAAATTGCATATTACTCTCCCACCATATTAAGGAAGTGCCACTTAGTCAAAGAGCAGCTAATTGTATCTTTGCAACCTCTTCCATAATCCTTTGAACCCTGCAATATACCTCTATTTTCTTGATCCAGATGTCCAATTTCTCGACACTCAATTCTCAATCATAGGTCGACAACTCGGATTTAACATCCAATTTTAGTAATGGAAAATTATGCTCAGACTTCTTAGAGGACTTATTTTGATGAGAAGAATGTTTACTTGTTTCAGAAGAAACATGTGATGATGATGGGGAGGGAAGGGGGCTCTGAAGGTCCACTGCCTTCACCTCCTCCTTCTCCTTTTATCGAATATTCTCTGCTTGTTGGATTTTGAATTCTTCATTCTAACTCATCTATTGTTTCTTTCAATGATTGAAGTGTAGCTCTGATCTCTTCATGACTCATGGGATGATCTTCTTCTTCTCCTGTTTCCGAAGCCATCTTATGTCATCGAAATATATTTCCAGTTTTGGACTTATAACTTGCAAGTTTCCCTTTACCAAGTTTGATTTTGGCTCTTGTAAGCATTCACTTGCAAACTACTTGTCAAACTTGCTCTGCTACCAACTTGATCCAAAAAATCCATAGATGCTGATAATTTTAAATACACATTAACATCTACTTGATATTCGAAATGAAATGATTGCTTGAATATTTTGTAAATTACATGTGGATAACTTATCTAACCAATCCCACTTTAATGATAAATAACTTGCAAATAACTGAAATTGAAATGAACAAAAATAATATAATCACATACACAATTGGAGTTCACCCAATTTGGGATACCTGTCCGGGTCTGCTTCCAATAGATAATTTTTTTAATAATGATCAAATGCTTGTGTTTTACAATGAAATTTTTACATGTTTCTCAAATGTAGAAACATAGTGCATCGTTTGATTCTTGGCAAAAAAGCGTGCAAACTTGATATAAAATTCTTGAAATTCCGTCAAGGTACCATTTGGCATTCTTTACGGTGTAGCCTCAAATGCCTTGTACCCATGCCACACATCACGAGACTAAACTATGCATTATAATGTGTTTCCATTTCCTTGGGTTGTGTGCCATTACATAGGCATGGGCCCCTTAACCACTTCCACAAATATTGGATGGTCTTTAATTACAATTTTTTATATAGTTATAGCTAACCGGAATGGTGAAAATTTGGTTAGCGGAGGTTATATAAGTCATTTCTATAGTTGGCGGGTTGGGGGTTCCATTCCCACTGACCGCCAAATATTTTGTGGCCTTTTTGTTACAACATAAAATAGATATATATCCTGTGGTATATTGTTTAATGGTTATAACCAAAATTAACCATCTGGGAATCTTTGAAACTATGTTATATGGTTATATATATTGTTATAACTTATAACATATGGTTATATTACATGCCACATGGATATATATTGTTATCCCTTTCGTGAATAGGTGTGGGTTATATGGTATGGAAATGGACTAAGGGCTAGGGTCGAGGGCTTAGGCCCTTGGACCTTTTCCACCCATTTAAAACTGTATTACAACTTAAATATAATATATACCACATGCATGTTAAGAACCTTTGTAGTGGCACATTGTAGTGGGGGATATGTGTTGAAATATTGTAACTGCAAAGAGTATTCTATTTAATATCGAGTCATTATTGATTAGATCAATCCCCTTTTGTGGATTTATCATGTCGGGCTTTGTAAATGACCAAATCGCCTTTTGCGGATTGGTCAAACCCTAATTATATCATGCAAATTAAGAAGTTGGCCCCACTCCTAATTAAAGTGGTTTTAACCACTAAGTGAAGAAGTCGGCCCTACCCAGTGAAGAGACACCTCCCTAGTGTCTGTTAGCTAATATAAATAAGATAGGCCAATGCCTAATTTACTCACTCACTCATTTCCACTCAACAAGTGCAAAATTTTGGAGATAGTTGCAGTTGGGAGAAGAAGGAAGAGAGAGGTGCATTGCTCAGTGTTGGATATTCTCTAGTGTTTTGGTTTATTGTCTTTGCATTGTATTGGCTATCTATATTAAAGAAGGTTTTGCTGGGTTTTCTCCCCCATGAGGGTTTCCCGGGATAAATGTTGTGTATCTTGTGATTGTGTTTCTTTTAGTGATCCTACCTATGTTATTGTTATCTAGTAAATTGAAAATAAACTTAATAAATTCTCTAAAATTAACATGGTATCAGAGCTAATATGAAGAGAGCACCTTTCACTGGATAAGTAAAAACGTCACGATTGTCATACAAGAAAAATAGGGATTTTTATTGAAAGAAAATTTCAGCCTAAAAACTATCTAGGGAAGTGTGCCCTAGCCTAGCAAACTCATTGACACCTTGAGCGCACCTTTTCAATGGCCAGAGCCTCTAGAAAGTGAAACCCTAGTTTTTGGTTGGTACTAGAAAACCAGAAAACCATGAAACCAAAACCAGTACCAGAAGTATCAGTCTAGAATGGCGAAGGTCAAGTTTTAAGCAGTAAAACTTGAAATTTTTGAAATCAGACTGCTCCAGCCTACTCGCCTCAGCCCATCGCACCTAGTCCTTGGATTAGAATTCCAAAATTTGAAAGTTGAAAAATTAGGGTTTCCTCATAAAACCCTAAGTTGATGCTGTAGTTGAAATACCAGTTGCAATTACAATTACAATACCAGTTGCAGTTACAGTTGCAATACTAGTTGAATTTGTAGTATCAACTACAGTTGTAGGGCCAGCTCCTTCATTCCAGTTGCAGTTGCAACAACAACTGTAGTACCAGTTGCAGTGAAAGTTTTTGTGAAGTGTTGGGACTATTGTCTTAGTGCACCTTACCCTAGAAAGATACTATCAGAGGTATGTACTTACATATGATGAAAATGCATTATTATAAAGGGTACTTGCAAGAGAAGGGATATTTTTTCATAGATCTAGAAGGATCTCAGATCCAACACATTCAGAGGAATAATGCACCTCAGGTTTGATCATTTTATATGCATATATTTGTTATGACATTATCTTGATATCTAGGTTGTATGTTGAAGTTATGAACATCATACTAACCCTTGGTCAAAATTAAAAGCAAGGTATTAGATTGAGATTAGGGTTTATTCTCTAACTTAGACTTCTTTCAACATAGCATATTGTCTTAGTACAGAGGACAAGTTGAAGAAAGCACTTGTCATCTTGAGTGAAGAAGACTTGGAAGAAAAACAACACACTTGAGGACAAGACTCCAGGTTCTAGGTTTGATTGATTAAGTTGATAAGATTCAAAGTTGCACATGACATGTTGATAACTACCTCATTACAAGTAAACACTATAGTCGAGGTAGCAATATTTGAAAATTATTATATTTGGTAGCATGTGAGCATATTGAGATGAAAGCTTATTGTAAACATTTACCAGAATATAAATAACATCTCATCTAGGAGAAACTTCTTGTGTTGGTTCCAGGTTACCATGGGGGAAAGTTTGATCACAACACTAGAATAATGTTGCTCTAATTTAGTATTACATTTCTTACTTTTGACTCTTGTTTTAGGCAGGTCAAAAGTAATAGCTCTAGAGGAGCCTCTATGATGATTGTTCTCACTGTTGTCTTATTATTGTAAATAGTACTAATCGTGTTTGTTGTTTCTCCCTTGTTGATATTGTTTTAGGTCATAGGTGATAACCTTGAGGAAGTTATAGTGTTAGTTGCATAAGGCAATAGATTAGATAAGACATGAAGCAAACTATGTACATGCTCATATATGTACCATAGAAGATGAATAATAAGCTATTTTTTTGAGATACAGAGTATCTCATATGGAGATAAATTGTAAGAAGCAGAAGGCTCCAAAGATGTTCGAACAATAAGTAGACTTGATCAAAAGATAATGAAGCCACCTTGACAGGAAGCATAAATAGTTTGAAGTCTGACTCAACTTTTCATATTAAGACTTGGTATTCAACACCAAGTATATCATGTAGAGATGATGAAGTCCTTGTAGACTCAGAAGAAATCAATATTCAGAGTAAGCCTGATCTCAGAAAGGATCAGGTGAAGAGACATCTTCTAGGACTGGGAGATAGATGCCGTGAGAAGACTAGATTGTAGCTTCAGAGACTTCTAGGAGATATGAAATCTCCTGGGAAGATTTCCTTGTTTCAGTGACAGAGTAGGAAGCCAATCATAAAGACTGGGATATGGATTTTTCCGTGAGACTAGAAGGGAAGTCAATATTGACTTCCAAGATTGATCTAACAGATCAAGAATGTTGTAGATGTACAAATATTGAATTGTGTCTAGAGGATTCTCCCAACAAGAGGGAGAAGATTACGACGAGACACTTACTCCAGTAATTGAAGAAATAGTTCCAGTATTCATGAAGACAACCAGAACAACCATGATTCATATATATATGAGATGCAGGGGGGGAAATACCCATATTTAAAATTGAGTAGCAGTTGGTGCAGTACATTAGTTGGGTCATGGAGACTTGACTACAATAGCAGATAAAGTTACCTCTATGAGAGAATAAGAGCTATTTTTAGTATTAGTTATTGAGCCACTCTCAGTTTCAGATGAAGTTGTTGCCATAATAGAGTAGAGGAACTACTCTCAGAGTTCAACAACTACAGTGATTCTCAGCTTCAAAGACGTTGTAGGTGCAGAGTCCGAGTCCCAGAGGAACAGTTGCAGAGAGAGTAGAATACATACTCTCAGATAGTAAGACAAATAGTGCTTTATAAAAAGCACATAGAGCTAGCACATGATTGGGAATACTATGTTGAAGCTGAGCAAGTGTACTAGGTTGGTACAATGAAATTTCAAAGTACAGGACAAGAAGACTCATGTCCAGAAGTTGAAGTAAGCTCCAAGAGCTTGGTATGGAAGGATTGATAGTTTTCCAATGAGCTTGGGATTTACCAAGAGTAAAGTTGATCCCAATCTTAGTTCAATATTGTGGATGATGGACCAGTTATATTTTTTCTATATATATGGATGACTTATTCTTGACAGGTGAATAAAATATCATCAATGATTGTAAGAAGAAGCTTACTGCATAATTTGAGATGAAAGACCTATGCCTAATGCACTATTTCTTAGGTCTTGAGGTTTGGAAGAGCCAAAAGAAGATATTCCTTAATGAAGGGAAGTATGCAGTTGAAATACTGAAGAGGTTTGATATGTTGGAGTGTAAATCCATGAATACACCCATGGAAACAAAGTTGAAGATATTGGTTGATACTTCGTCAAAATTGATTGATGCTACGCTGTACAGACAGATTATTGGATTCTTGATGCATTTGACAAACACTAGGCCAAATATATGTTTTGTTTTGAACACCTTGAGTTAGTATCTGGAAGATCCCATACATTTTCACCTTGTTTTTGCAAAACATGTGATGAGATATCTTAAGGTTAAATTGGACTTTGGTCTTTGCTACAATGAAGATCAATACTTTAGACTAATTGGTTATACCGATCCAGATTTGGCTGGAAGTGTTTATGACAAGAAGAGCACTTGAGGATGTTGTTTCAGTCTAGGGTCAACCATGACTTCATGGCATAGTACGAAGCAATCTAGTATTTCTCTCAACACAACAGAAGCAAAATACATTGATGCATGTTCCACCAGTTGTGATAGAAGTTGTTGATAGGTCTATTTGATCTAGAGATGGAAGCAACCATGATTCTATGTGATAACCAGAGTTGCATAAATATGTCAGAGAACCCTGTGTTCCATGACAAGTCGAAGCACATAGAAATATGGCATCACTACATTCGTGATATGGTGCAGAGGGGAGCCATGAATCTCCAATATGTTGGCACAGATGAGCAGGTTACAGATGTGTTGACCAAGTCTCTGTCTCATGTAAATTTTGAGCACTTTTGAGACAAGCTTGGTATAGTTTGAAATGACCTCCCTCAAAAGGGGGAGTGATGTTGTTGATATTATGGTAACCTGACCAATAGTGGGTAGCTCAGTTAGGATTTTATATCCTAGGGTAATGTGTTGGACAACTGAGGGGGGGGGGTGAATTAGTTGTTACCGTGCTTAAACAATTATGCTTATTTTAAACTCTTTACATAGCACTCAATGACAATCACAATAATGCAGGGAAGTAAGCAATAGAACATTCAACATCATTCACACATATGAGATACACATAGATAGATATTTCCTGAGGAAACCCATAAAGGGTAAAAACCTCTTCTTCTTTATATGATAAGTAATCTTTACATTTTGTACATTATCATACTTATGAGCACCAACTCATAATGAGGCTAAAAACTCTGTTTTGCAAGCTGCTACTTGCTGAGAGCACCAACTCTCTGGATTCTCTAGCACCCACTAGAAGGAAGCACCGACTCCTTGGTTTCTCTAGCACCCACTAGAAGGAAGCATCAACTCCTTGGTTTCTATAGCACCCACTAGAAGGAAGCAACAACTCCCTAAGTGTTCTAGCAACAACTGGATGGAAGCACCAACTTCTAGTCATACAGGCACCAACCTGTAAAATAGAGAACAACATTTCTCCCTTGCACCACCCTGCCACCCTAGTTTCTCTGGCTGCAACCAGATGGAAACTACAACTCCCTGTGTTTAAGCACCCACTTGAACCTCTGAGGACAACAGTCCTCCCTAGCACCTCCCAACCACCCTGAAATATCAATCTTTGCTACTGAAACTTATTACATTGATATAATGTTCATCAATGAATTATCGGTCTCATCACTGTTCTGCTACACTGCCCTACTCTGTTTGCCTCATTGTCTTCTTGCACACATGCCTTGTGCTTTCTATTCTTCTGCCTTTTATTCTCTGTGCACCATGTCCATTCAATGCACCATTCCTCTTCTGTTTATTTTAGCTGCTGCATACTACCTCCTTCTACACGCTTGAATCACTCTCAACAACAACCTCCATCTCTTCTCTGTTCTGTGTATTTATACTATCTGTGCACCTTCTTCGTCCTCCATGCACAGTGCCTCTGCATGCTCTTCATCGTGCCATAGTTCTTCTCATTGGGTTGTTCACTGCCACTCCACTTTTGTTCTGCTTCGCTCGCTCAAGCCTCAAAAAGAAAACTGCATCTCACTTCTATCTCTTCCTCACCTGTTACTCATCTCTGAGTTTTATCTCACTCTGCGCATATTGTTGGTCTCACACTGCGCAAACTGTAAATTTCCCTTCTTTACAGTTCAACTCATTTTTCATTTAGAACAACCAACCACACACAGTCACTGCGTGTTTATTTTATGCACTACAACCCCTTCAATTACCCCTCAAATCCCTAGAAAAACGCTTCAACAACTGAAACGCCAACCGTCCAAGAACCATGTTTTGGTTCTGATAACTGAATCGTAACTGAACAATTAATTATGCAGATCAACAATAAACCTTCAATTATATGCTCAAATAACCAACACTGTTGGACGAAATCTGTAGGGTCTTGCGTTTATTTCCCCATTTCATATTTCAGTATTTCAGCATTTCGGCATTCCTGTGGTGAAGTGTTTCAACACTCCAACTCCCAGTATCCGAAACCTACACCAAAAGGTGTTTTCCGCATTTCCACATTTCGGCATTTCAACATTCCTTGTGGTGAAGTGTTTCGACACTTCAACTCTCGGTATCCGAAACCTACACCAAAAGGTGTTTTTCACATTTCGGCATTTCGACATTCCTTGTGGTGAAGTGTTTTGACACTCCAACTCCCGGTATCCAAAACCTACACCAAAAGGTGTTTTTCGCATTTCTGTATTTTGACATTTCGACATTCCTTGTGGTGAAGTGTTTCGACACTCCAACTCCCGGTATTCGAAACCTACACCAAAAGGTGTTTTTTGCATTTCCGCATTTCTACATTTCAACATTCCTAGTGGTGAAATATCTTGATGCTCCATGTCGCGATCTCCAAAATGGAGCTTGGTTGCACTAGTTCCTTCCTCCATCCTTCACAGATGTGACCACTGGCTGTGACCACAGCCTTATTCGAAACTGCATTTCACAATTTCACGTTTCGCGAATTTGTTGCGAGTCACTCTAACTCTTCCAACTCCCGCTCATGAAATGGAGCCTTGCAACTTGCAAGCTCCTTCCTTCACATGCCCACAGTTGTGACCAAGCGTTTATCCATAAAGTGCTTTCGTGATTTCGCATTTTGGCATTCCTACATTTCGGCATTCCTGTGGAGAAGTATCTCGAAACTCCAAGTCACAAACCCCGAAAAGATCAACGTTTCGCATTTTGCAACTTCGGGACTCCTATGATGAAGAGTCTCGACTCTTGACTCCTCCAACTCCCGATATCCGAAACTCCGAAATGGAGTCTTTGTTGATGTGCCTGTTTTTGGATTTTGTAAGCTTGCTTCTCCTAGCACTTTAAAGAACGTGCAGGTTCCCCTGGATCCAATGACGGTCGGACCCCACGCTCGTATCTAATGCTCGAGATCTATCCTCCATCTGTGTGCTCGACCTATCTGAATTCATATCTGACGGTCATCGGGAATTCTCAATGGGATCTAATGATCACTGTCGCTTCTCCTCTTGACTTTACACATCCTCCTGACTTGGAGTAATTTCTAAGTGTCAAAGGCCTCGACCTTTGATCCATCTAATATCTTGAGTACGCTATCTCTCTTGAGATTTGGTAATGAGTTAACCTCATCCCTAGTGCACACCTACACACTGCATGCGACATTGCGCTAATCCTCCTGAGCTTACGTTGTTCCGGTTTTTCCATCGTTGCATACTCTGATCTTGCCATCAATGACAAGCCACTCTTCCTGTAAACATGCCAACAATATCCCCCTTTGGCATTGATGGAAACCCTAAATGACTACGCTAATCTGTTTGGACCTCCAACTGTAGCATCCGGTCTGGACCACTCCTTTTCTCCCCCTTTGACATCAATGTCAAAGAAAAAATTCTCCCCCTGAGCTGTTGCAGTATTCTTAGGAGGTATCGGATATTAAACTAGCACAAGCTCCCCCTAACAGGATGGACTCTCTTATTTGAGGCCTGCAGAATATTTGTATCTAAACCAACGTCTTCTCCTTCTGATTCTTGGACCTATTCATCTTCATCTCAACTGTGTCCTCTGTAGCAGAATCAATATTTCTCACCTCTGTTACTGGGACTCCTTCATCAGCCTTTTCTTGTCATAACTGGATGACTCCCCTTGTCACTATTCTCTCTGTGCTTCTGATTGTTATCCTCCTTTGTTTCTAAAAAGATTAGCTTTCCTTGACAAGGTCTTTCCTCTTATTATCTCTATAGAATGTCATGTATATAATTTTGTACATTAGAATGTTGTTGTTACAAATGTCGTTGTCCTACTTGAGCACTGTGCAATTGTAGCTTGTACTTTTTAAATAACCCTTGGATCTCCCCATTAATTCTCATCGATCTCTATTACTACAATTTCATTTTTCTTCCATGATGCATGCAATCCAAGGCTTTTATGACCATATTCAATCACAAGAAAAAACCGCTACAACCACTCTCATACCTGCTTTTCTTTTTCACAGACGAAGGACCTGTATTAGGTTTGTTAGAAGTACTAATTTCTTCCTTGTTGTATCCAATACCAGATTTGTCATTTGGTGATCTCTAACTATCTAAGATATTTTCCAGGGTCATGGAGCTGTTTAAGAACTTGCTTTGGGTGTTTGACTTCTCAACCTTCAAAACTTCAGCTTCCATCTTATGACATGATTCTTCTTCTACTTCTTCCATGGGATTGATGCCAAATGAACATTCTTTTATTGTATTTGTGTCTTCTTCTTTACTTGCATGGGAGGATTCAATATCAACATCATTAATTGTCCTTATGCCTTTATTCACCACTTGTCCTAAGTTTACATTTACCTTACACTCTTTGGACATGAACACCTTTTCACTGTCTCTGTCACACTTTTGACTTGTACTGAGCAAATTATGTTTCAGACCATCCACAAGCAGAATGTATTGGGCATCTCCTTTGACATTACTCAAACTCACCATCCCTCTATCCTTGATTTTACCTAGTTCATCATTTTCAAGGATCGCATTTCCTATTTTGATTTTAGTTATTGATAGAAGATTATTCTTGTCTCCAGTCATGTGCTCGGAACATCCACTATCTATATTCCTAGAGGCCTTTTGTTTTTGAGTTGAAGGTGCTAGACCACCTTTTTCACTATCTTTCCTTTTCCATGTGCTGGCCTTTCTATCTAAGAAATTTATCCTTGGCTCTGCTTTGTAATTCTTCAGATGGTAGTTTGTAGCTTTGTGGCCAAAGTTGTGACAATTATAGCATTCAATCTAATTGTTCAATAGGTCAAAGTTATTGTTGCAGCGTTGTCTACTCATTAACTGTTTATTATTTCTTGACCTCCTCATTTGCATGTCTCTAGACTTAATTTGGCAATTTGCAATCTGTGATGATTTGTTACTTGGCTGTATCATTCTTTGTTGTGGCAGATATTTATTCCTTGGAAATATTAATTGCTCATTTCTAAGTCTTAAGGAACAATTTACAGCTTTGTGACCAAAGTTAGAACAGTAGAAACAATATCCATAGAAAAATTCTTTGTACCTGGGAAATGGTTGTCTTCTTTGAGCAAATCGATTCTTCCATGTTGATGATTTCCTTGAGTAGGGAGTGCATTATTTCTTTGTTCTACAGATTCAGTCCTGACACCTTTTTCTTTACTCCTCTTGGGAGGCTGATTGTCTTCCTTTGTTTCTGCAGGTTTGTTGTTGTCATTGGTTGTAGATTTGACAAACTTGATGGGTTCTTTGTTTCTTGGCTGACCACTACTTGATCCCTCTTCATAACCCAAACCAGTTTTCAACTTTGGATTCCTTTGTTGATTCAGAATGGTGGCTAATCCTTTTAAGGCTTTGATACTTGACATATTCTGATGATACAAGGCTTGAAACTTCTCCAACTCTTTCCTTGTTTTCACTAATTCTTCTTCCAGGGCTTTAGATCTTGCCTTCTTTTCTGATAATTGTTGTTTCATAATGTCCTCTATTTTCTTTGCCTCTTCTAATTCCAATTTTAGCAGGGCAAAGTCTTCATCAGGTTTTTTAGTGCCTTTCTTGAACTGTATCAACAATTGTTTTTGCTTTCTCTTCTTAAGTCTGAGTCTGTCAATCTCTTCCAAATCACTGATCAACTCTCTTTCCAAGTCAACCACAGCTTCTTAATCATTATCATCACTGCCTATGATTTTATTATCATAATCCTCTTTAGCCATAAGCATGAAGTCATTTACCTTATCTTCACAGGAAGATTCACTATCGGTGTCTTTTGAGGAGTCATCATTGTTTACACATAAACTTTTATTTCTATCGAATCTTTTGGATTTGTACTTCTCTTCACCTTCAGAGTTTTGGTCCTTCTTCTTGTGTGGACATTTATTTGCAAAATGACCTATCTTACCACAGTTGAAACATTTGAAGGGCAACTTACCTTGGTACTTGCCTGATCCTTTCTTTAGTCTTCTCACAAATTTTACTTCAATTTTATCAGGCTTAGAATCTTCATTCTTATCTTCTTTAAATGATGCTTCTCTAGAGGTGGGTTTATCTGTAACTATCCTCATTTCATATGCAGTCAACATTCATAGAAGTTGATCAAAAGCCAAAGTATTTATATCATTAAGTTCTTCTATAGATGAGACCTTTGGGTTGAACCTATCTGGCAGAGATCTCAAAATTTTTTGAACTAAAGAGGGTTCCTCAATTTTTTCACCAAGTGCTTTCATTGCATTTACTAGTTCTTCAACTCTCAGAAAATACTTCCCAATGGTTTCATATTCTTTCATCTGTAGCTTTTCAAACTGTACTCTGTAGGTGTGAAGCTTGACATCTTTTACCTTCTCATTACCTTCATAACTGCTAATGAGTTTGTCCCACATTTCTTTGGCAGATTGAAGATGCATCACTTTTACAAACTCGGCTTCTGCAAGTCCATTCAAGATAGCATTCATTCCCTTAGCATTAAAGCTAAATTCTAACTTATCATCCTTGGAAGTTAGCACAACAAGATTTATGTATCTAGTCTCTACTACATCCCAAACATCAACACCTAAGGCCATTAGGTCTGTTCTCATTCTAACCTTCCAGAAGGAAAAATTTGTTCCATCAAACAGAGGATGCTTACTGGCTGAAGTCCCTTCATGACTTGTCATGTTTAAGCTTACAGATCTACCTTTAAATAAAAGGAACCCACTCTAATACCAATTGTTGGACAACTGAGAGGGGGGGTGAATCAGTTGTTATCGTGCTTAAACAATTATGGTTATTTTAAACTCTTTACAGAGCACTCAATGACAATCACAATAATGTAGGGAAGTAAGCAATATAACATTCAACATCATTCACACATATGAGATACACAGAAACAGATATTTCTTGAGGAAACCCATAAAGGGTAAAAACCTCTTCTTCTTTATATGATAAGTAATCTTTACATTCTGTACATTATCATACTTATGAGCACCAACTCATAATGAGGCTACAAACTCTGTTTTGCAAGCTGCTATTTGCTGAGAGCACCAACTCTCTGGATTCTCTAGCACCCACTAGAAGGAAGCACCGACTCCTTGGTTTCTCTAGTACCCACTAGAAGGAAGCACCAACTCCCTGGTTTCTCTAGCACCCACTAGAAGGAAGCAACAACTCCCTAAGTGTTCCAGCACCAACTGGATGGAAGCACCAACTTCTAGTCATATAGGCACCAACCTGTAAAACAGAGAACAATAGTTCTCCCGTGCACCACCCTACCACCCTGGTTTCTCTGGCTGCAACCAGATGGAAGCTACAACTCCCTGTGTTTAAGCACCCACTTGAACCTCCGAGGACAACAATCCTCCCTAGCACCTCCCAACCACCCTGAAATATCAATCTTTGCTACTAAAACTTATTACAGTGATCTAATGTTCATCAATGACTTACCAGTCTCATCACTATTCTGCTACACTACCCTGCTCTGTCTGCCTCACTGTCTTCCTACACACATGCCTTGCACTTTTTGTTCTTTTGCCTTTTATTCTCTATGCGACATGTCCATTCAATGCACCGTTCCTCTTTTGTGTATTTCAGTTGTTGCATACTACCTCCTTCTACACACCTGAATCACTCTCAACAACAACCTCCATCTCTTCTCTGTTCTGTGTATTTATACTATCTGTGCACATTCTTCGTCCTCCATGCATAGTGCCTCTGCATTCTCTTCACTGTTCCATAGTTCTGCTCATTGGGTTGTTCACTACCACTACAATTTTGCTATGCTTCGCTCGCTCAAGCCTCAAAAATAAAACTGCATCTCACTTTTGTCTCTTCCTCATCTGTTACTCATCTCTGAGTTTTATCTCACTCTACGCATATTGTTGGTCTCAGACTGCGCATACTGTAAATTTCCCTTCTTTACAGTTCAAATCATTTTTCATTCAGAACAACCAACCACACACAGTCACTGCATGTTTATTTTATGCACTACAACCCCTTCAGTTACCCCTCAAATCCCTAGAACAACGCTTCAGCAACTGAAACACCAACCGTCCAAGAACGATGATTCGGTTTTGATAACTGAATCATAACTGAACAATTAATCATGACGATCAACAATAACCCTTCGATTATATGCTCAAATAACCAACACCGTTGGCCTAAATCTGCAGGGTCTTGCGTTTATTTCCCCATTTTGCATTTCGGTATTTCGGCATTTCGGCATTCCTGTGGTGAAGTGTTTCGAAACTCCAACTCCCGGTATTTGAAACCTACACCAAAAGGTGTTTTCTGCATTTCGACATTCCTTGTGGTGAAGTGTTTGGACACTCCAACTCCCGGTATCCGAAACCTACACCAAAAGATGTTTTTCGCATTTCTGCATTTTTGCATTTCGGCATTCCTTATGGTGAAGTGTTTTGACACTCCAACTCCTGGTATTCAAAACCTACACCAAAAGGTGTTTTTTGCATTTCAACATTCCTTGTGGTGAAGTGTTTCGACACTCCAACTCCCGGTATCCAAAACCTACACCAAAAGGTGTTTTTCGCATTTCGGCATTTCAACATTCCTTGTGGTGAAATATCTTGATGCTCCATGTCGCAATATCCGAAAGGGATCTTGGTTGCACTAGCTCCTTCCTCCATCTTCTGCAGATGTGACCACTGGCTGTGACCATAGCCTTATTCTAAACTGCATTTCGCAATTTTTCATTTCGCAAATTTGTTGCGAGTCACTCTGACTCTTCCAACTCCTGATCACGAAATGGAGCCTTGCAACTTGCAAGCTCCTTCCTTCACATGCCCATAGTTGTGACCAAGCGTTTATCCATAAAGTGCTTTCGCTATTTCAAATTTCGACATTCCTACATTTCGGCATTCCCGTGGAGAAGTATCTCGACACTCCAAGTCACAAAACCTGAAAGGATTGATGTTTCACATTTTGCAACTTCGGGACTCCTGTGATGAAGAGTCCCGACTCTTGACTCCTCCAACTCCTGATATCCAAAACTTCGAAATGGAGTCTTTGTTGATGTGCCTATTTCGGAATTTTGTAAGCCTGCTTCTCCTAACACTTTAAAGAACGTGTAGGTTCTCCTGGATCCAATGACGGTCGGACCCTGCACTCTGATCTAACACCTGAGATCTGTCCTCCATCTGCGCACTCGACCTATCTAAATTCATATCTGATGGTCATCGGGAATTCTCAATGGGATCCAATGATCACTGTCTCTTCTCCTCACGAGTTTATACATCCTCCTGACTTGGAGTAATTTCTAAGTGTCAAAGGCCTCGACCTTTGATCCGTCTAAGATCCTGAGTACGCTATCTCTCTTGAGCTTTAGCTATGAGTTAACATCGTCCTTGGTGCACACCTACGCACTGCATGCGACTCTGCACTAATCCTCTTGAGCTTACATTGTTCCTATTTTTCCATCGCTGCATACTTTGATCTTGCCATCAATGACAAGCACACTCTGCTTGTAAACATGCCAACATAATGATCTTCCCTAGAAATATCCTGAAGGTCCGATACAGACGGTATGCCAGATTACCTATGCATGTATATGCTATCTATGGTCACTAGTGGTAGTTCCATTAGTATTTTTATAATCCTAGGGAATCTTATGATTCCTGGAAAAATCCTGAAGGTCCGGTAAGGATAGTCTGTCAGAGTACCACGTGGTATCTCCGTTAGGATTTTATATCCTAGGGAATCTTATGATTCCTGGGTAGCTCCTTAGGGACTGTTAGAGTACCACAAAATGTTGTAACACCTGCCTCATTTTGTTTCTCCATGATTATTATCATGTTTTTTTTCCAACCTTCGTGCTATGATGATGTTGTTTCTCCATCCTTCGTGTTGTGATGATGTTGTTGCTCCAACATCTGTGTTGCAATGATGATGCTGTTGTTATTGATGTTATTGATGATGATGATGTATTAGTGTTATACTAATCCATGTTGATGTAGATGATGATGATGTTTCTCCAGCTCCATGCTGTGAATGATGATGAGAAAAACTTCCGATGATTTATAGATATGTCAGTCGATGTTTCAGACGTTGTTGATGTTGCTGCCCTCTCTCTCTCTTCTGACGATGTTGTAGAATACCCTTCTTATTAAGGGGAGTGTTGAAATATTGTAACTTCAAAGAGTATTCTATTTATTATTGAGTCATTATTGATTATATCAATCCCCTTTTGTGGATTGATCATGTCGGGCTTTGTAAATGACCAAATCCCATTTTGCAGATTGGTCAAACCCTAATTATATCATGCAAATTAAGAAGTCGGCCCCAAGCCTAATTAAAGTGGTTTTAACCATTAAGTGAAGAAGTAGGCCCTAACCAGTGAAGAGACACCTCCCTAGCACCTGTCAGATAATATAAATAAGAGAGGCCAATGCCTGATTTACTCACTCACTCATTTCCACTCAACAAGTGTAGAAGTTTGGATATAATTTTAGTTGGGAGAAGAAGGAAGAGAGAGGCACATTGCTTAGTGTTGGATATTCTCTAGTGTTTTGGTTTATTGTCTTGGCATTGTATTGGCTATCTATATTAAGGAAGTTTTTGTTGGGTTTTCTCCCCCATGAGGGTTTCCTAGGATAAATGTTGTGTATATTGTGATTGTGGTTCTCTTAGTGATCCTACCTATGCTATTGTTATCTAGTAAATTGAAAGAAACTTAATAGATGCTCTAAAATTAACACTATGTTAAGTCTTTGGAGGGGTTATGGAGGTCGTGGGTTCAAACTCTATCGAATCCATAATATTTAATACATATTAAACAATATTTTCCAATGGGAGGCCGCCACGTGGTAGCCTCTCACTGGCTCTCCAATGCCACATGTCATTCAACAATTGGACCACTTGTCTGCCACTTTTCAACCAATGATTGATTCACTTGTGTTGTACCTTTCCTAGTAAACTTCCAATAAGTATGTGCCATGTGTCACCCTTACATTGGTGACATGTGTCACCTATTTTTTCCTTTTGACCGTTTACTTTTGACTTTTTTCCCATGTACTTGAACTTTGACTGTTCATAACTTTTGCATACGAACTCTGTTTGAGGTGAAATTTGTGTCGTTGGAAATCTATTGCCGAGCTCTACTCATTGATGGAATTTTTGGGACAATTTAAAGCATTTGAATTTTTAGAATTTTTGAACCATTCTGGACCTAGTCTATGGATGTTCCAGATCTTCCTAGACCTCTATGAGCATTCCCAGATCCTCCTGGATCACCAATAGAGACAACACTAATATAACAATAGATATGTAATAACTCAATATCTATGGATTACCATTCCCCTTCCCTTCGAACAAGTGTTTCCCTCAACACTTGATTGGTTTTGGATGTTTCTGCATGAAAAATTCATCTTCCCACGTCGCCTCTTCTACTTGTAGGTTCTTCCACTTGAGAATGGTACTAAGTAATTCCTCGATTTGATAGTTTTTTGATCTATGTTTCAAGGATTGTTTCTGTTTCTAGTATGATTTTCCCTTCTTCATTAATCTCTGGTAAAATAGTCTAAAATGTAATCTTATCTTTCATTACCTTCTTTAAGTAAGAAACATGGAAGACTATATGTACACATGAAGATGGAGGGAAATTCAATTTGTAATCCATACAATCCTTTGCAACACCTTATATGGACCATATTACTTGGGTGCTAATTTTTTTTCCTTATTGTTTTGCTTGATGGGCATCTATTTGTATAATTGTAGCCTCAGAAATACCCAATCCCCCACTTCAAATTCCCTTTCGTTGTGATGTTGATATACTTGTTTTTTCATCCTACTTTGTGTTATATCCAAGTTTCCCTTTAATAGTCTAAGAACCTCTTATTGTTTTTCTATGTGGTCCTCCACCACTTGAACCTTCACTTTCTCTCTCAAGGGTGATGTGATGGATGGAGGATGATATCCATAAAGTGCCATAAATGGGTACATTTTTTATGAAGTATGGAAGGACATGTTGTACCACCATTCTACCAAGGGAAACCATTTGACCCATTGTGTCTATTTATCAGATGCAAAGAAACACAGGTACCCTTCTAGACATTTGTTCACAATCTCAGTTTTCCCATTGGAGTGAGGATGGTAAGAGGAGTTTTTTTGTCGATCCACCACTACCATGATGCCATTTTTTCTTTTGGACTCTTGTAGATTTGTAATAAAATCCATTGAGACCTCTTCCCAATGCTAACTTGGTATGGCTAATGGTTGTAGAAGACCTAGGGTCTTTATTGTCTCTCCCTTATTCTATTAGAAAACCAACCATTTAATCACAGACTTTTGAACATTAGTTTTAATACCTTCCTAGAAAAAATCCTTCTTGATACTGTGGTAAGTTTTCATGAACCTTGAATGTCTTCCTATAGGAGAAGTGTGCAATTCCAAAAGGACATTCTGTTTGAGTTGGGAATTCTTAAATAAATATAAATGATATTGATACCATGGTGAATCATTCTTCCACACACATTTATCTAATGCACTCGAGTCCTCTTGCAATTGCTAAATGATCTTTCATACCTTCCAATCATGTTTCCATTATGTCCTTGCTTCTTCCACCCAATCATATTGTAGAATGTAAATAACACAAAATAAGCCATCCATATGTTCTTCTTTACTTGAAAGTGCATCTACCAACACATTTTGTTTTCCTTTTTTGTAAATAATTTCAAATTCATAACTTAACATGTTTGCAACCCATTTTTGTTGCTCTTCTAAAGATAATTGTTGTTCCAGGAAGTACTTTAGACTATCATGATTTGTTTTTACCTTGAATTGTATTACTATTAGGTAAGAGAGTCATTTCTTAACTACATGCATTATCACCAACATTTCCTTTATATGTGTGGGTTTGAGTAATTTATTTCCTTTAAGCTGGTATCTTTCAAAGGAAAGGGGCCTTATTACATTAAAACTACATCAGTGCCATGCCCCAATGCATCACACTCCATAATAAAGGTTTTTGTGAAGCCAAGAGTGGCCAGGACATGAGTTGTACACATATCCTCCTTAAGTTTTTGAAAATCTTTGGTCACCTCTTGATTCAAATAAAATTCCTCCTTTTTCAATAACGTTGTTAGGTATTTTTCTATTTGACCATAATTCTTGACAAACTTGTAGTGATATCCCTCAATCCTAAGAATTCTCTAATATTATTCAAGGTTTTGTGAATTGGCCATTCCATCATAGCGTTGATTTTGTTAGTGTCCACTTTAACGCCTTCAATAGATACAATATGACCCAAATACTCCACTTCCTTAATCCCAATGGCACACTAGGAAGGATTTACATATAGTTTTTTCTCCTTTAATAGTTTTAAGACCATGTCAACATGTCATACATTCTCTTCCCTAGATTTGTTATTGATTAGTATATCATCAAAAAATACTAACAACAATTTTCCGAGGAAGGGTTTGAAATTAGAATTCATCAAGCTTTGAAATGTGGAAGGTACGTCACTGAGGAAAAATGACATCACCAAAATTTAATAATGACCTTCATGTGTTCTAAAGTTTTTTTGGGGTATTTCTTCTTTCTTAATTTTGATTTGATGGTATCCAAAATGGAGATCCAACTTGGTAAGGAAAATTACTCCCCACAATTAATTTAAAAATTCTTCAATGACAGGAATATGAAACTTATCTTTAATGGTCATCTTGTTGGGATATCTATAATTAAGTAAACCATCACAACAGGTGAAGAAAAAACACTTTGGCTAGGTTGAATGATGTTGACCTCTAACATTTCTTGAACCATATGCTCAATCTCACATTTTTGTGCATAAGGGTTCCTCTAAGGTATGATGTTAGGTGGTACACTTCTTGGTTGCAACTGAATATCATGGTCATGATCTTGAGCAAGTGGAATACCTTTAAGCATATCTCTAAATACCTTAGGAATGATTGTTGACAACTTTTTGGAGATCCATGGGAACAAAAGGCCTAGATGTTTGAACATCTAGTGATCACAATTATGCAATTTCACCTTGGTGTTCCCTTTTTAGCAATTTTGTCAGGTTGTTAGAGCTTATCACTTTAGAGGGTTTCCATTGAATACCTCTGAGTTCAATTTCCTTTCTTTCCAAGGAAATAATAATGAAACATTCTTGAAAATTAAGAGTCATTATTCCCAATTATTGTAACCATTGGACCCCTAATACAAAATCAACACTGCCCTTTTGGATTGCAGTCATTAAACTATCCAATAAATACTCCCCTATAGTGAGCTTAATAATGTGGCACTTCCTTGAACAATTTATGGTACCTCCATTTGCAATCATTACTTGAAAATCTTGTGCTAGATATATAAATCAATTAGAAGTTTGGATAATTTTCAATTAATGAAGTTGTGGGTACTACCAGAATCAATAAACATTGCTACCTTTTTCTTTTTGATATATTCTTCTATATTGAGAGTTTGAGGAGTGTTGATGCCAGCTAATGCATGATAATATATGGTTGGATTAGTCTCTTCTAGTTATATATCTTTTTATGGTTTCAATTATTGATCTTCATCCTCTTGACAATCTATGTAGAATTCCTCTCACTCCACTTATTTCCCTTCTTGTACTTGTTGTCACAATTGAAACATAGTCCTCATGCTATTCTTTCATCCATTTGATGGCATGTCAACCTTGTAGTTTGAGTGATGGTGCTCTCTTGTGGATACATTTTAACTCTTCTAACCATGTATGGTTTTCCCTTTGCGGGTTCCCACTTGGAAACCTCTTAGTAGTATGGATTTGGGGTCATTATATCCTTTTCAAAATACTCCCCGCAACTTGCATATCTGCATACATCCATACCTGCAAAGGTGCATACCTATATTCCCGCATCCTTGCAACTTACAAAACTATATACCCACATCCCTACAACCCGCAAACCTACATACCCACATCCCTGCAACCCGTAAACATGCATACTCACATACCTGCATTTTTT
>JASDQU010103530.1:24998-87695 GCA_032191745.1 Picea mariana | reverse complement strand
AAAATCCAATAGAGAGCTACCCCAGGGGCTCATAACTTTTGAGGTTTAAGGCTTCTATTTAAGCATGGAATATCAGGAATGATTTTCCTTTACATCCCTATGGTATGAATGTGGATAAATAATTTAAACTTCTCTGGAAGGAACATTTTTGTTGCTATTTTTCTTATATATTTTGCTTCAGATAAATTGTTGTTTCTTGCCATGATGTGGGACATATATGATACAATGTTTTGAACTATTTTCTCTTCTTATGATTTTAAAATTCTTTCTTTTCAATTTATTCTTTCCTTGTTTCACTCTTGGGCATTAGTGTGATGAATGATAAAACCATTGTTTATAAATTTGGACACAATTATTATCTGAGTGAGAAATAGAGGAGCACCACCTCTTTAAAAATGAAGAGGGAATTTTTGAATTCCCATAAAAGTACTCTTTGAGGTTGTCTCTTATTCCTAGAAGGAATAGAGATCAACATATCTATAGTTCATAGTGACCACCCTTCTCCTAGCCATATTTTTACTTTCAAATTTCCTTGCCACACTAAAAGAATGCTCTAGGGATATAGGTTCCAAGAGACACAACTCATGTTGAATTCTCTCCTTTAAAGTGCCCCTAAAGAGACCTAACAAATTATCCTCTAGCATGTTCTTTACTCTAAAACTTAGCATTTGAAATTGCCAAGTGTGCTCTATAATTGTACCTCTTTGATTTCTCTCCTTTAAAGTGCCCCTAAAGAGATCTAACAAATTATCCTCTAGAGTTTTCATTACTCTGAAACTTAGCATTTGAAACTACTAAGTGTGCTCTATAATTGGACCTCTTTGTTAGATACTTATCAATTAACTGAAGAATGTGTTGCTCTTAATATCCCCATAATGTTCTATTGATTCATCTATAAAAATGGACCAAGAGATAATAGAACCATTTTTTTGTTGACAAAGCCATTAGTACCAGATAAATTGATTAGGTTATAAATACAAGGATGTAAGAGTTACCTTTGGTAAAGTTGGCACTTAGTTTAGATCAAAGTTGCTACATCTATAATATCCATGTTATAAGATATTTACCATCAAACTTCCTCATATCTATGTTGGGAATTAAGTAGTTCCTTCATCTCGAGTTGAACCCCTGATGAAATGGATATTGGAGTGATGAATGCTCATGATTTTGGGACTCAATATTCTTGTTCTCCAAATATGTTAAAATATTCCCCATATTTTATTGGGGTTCAACAATTTTATTCTCCTTATTTTATTGATTTTCTTGGGTCACAATATCACTTTTAGGGAACCTCTCATCTAGGGTATGTAAGAGCATGAATTCCATGGAATTTTGTAATCATTTCATCTTTTGGTCCATCAAATTTTCCATTTTATCTTCAATTTTTTTTTTAATGTTTTCTTGTGAATGTGCCAAATCAATCTTTTTTAACACATTATCACCCATGCCATTATATTGGTTCCTCAACTGGGATAACTAGTTCCCTAATTTTTCACATTCTTCCAAGGTGGTGGATGAGTTATTTGGAGGTTTAGCAAGTGCATAATTTTTTGCAGAACCCCTTTCCATGTGAGAAAATAAAAGTAGTCCTCTTTTTTCTCTTTATCACAATTTTTGAATCACCAAAAATAGATATTCAAATAAAAAACTATGCTAATTTCAAGTTAACATACCTCTAAAAGCCCCGGTTTGTAGACTGTTGTGTTGGCTAATTTTTCTCCTGAAATATTTCTGAAATTTTAGCTAATTTGAGTCTAAAATTTTGGCCTATAGTAGCATGATATGTCTTCTCTACAATTCCATAGGTTTGTCTAGATTCCAATGTGCCAAGAGAAATTTATGGTAACTTTCCTAAAACTTGTTGTTTTTGTCCCTTCCAAGAGAATGTACCACCTACCACATGTCCAATTTTTTAGATCTACTTTTGAATTTTGGACCTAAAATACTATGATATGTCTTCTTTTCAATGGAACTGGTGGAATTCAATTTGTACTTTTCTAGCTTCATATATGACTATTTTACCAATAACACTTGTTTGAGATTAGTTTCACGACTAGTCAAAAACCCTATTTTCCAGTTGTATTTCATAAATTATATTGAAACATAGCTTGAAAATTTTACCTTAGGTACTTCACCATGTCTCCTCAAGTTTCAAAATTTTATTGTCTAGAACTTTCCAGAAAAAAAAAATTTGTAGCAGAAATACCCAAATAACACATTCGAAGGAGCCAAACCCAAGGCTTGTATGCTTTGAAACCAAATGTTATGCACCAAACACTCAAATAGCATAAAAATATAAAGGGAAGTAACTCCATACCTTGAGAATGAGATAGAAAAATGAAGGAGAAGTATCTTCAAGGGGGAGACCTCCTTTTATAATATAACAAATGCATAAGATGAGATAATCTCTAAAACTAGGGGTCCTTGATATATATAGGGGACAAAGGATACAATTAAAATTAAAGGGTCTAGCCAATCATTAAAGGGCCTAGTGGATTAATAAGGACAACACTAATTTAAAAATAAAAATTTAATTACTCAATATCTAGGTCTTAACATCAACTCAAGCCATTGTGTGCTTTTGAAGAAATTGCA
Source organism: Picea mariana (assembly GCA_032191745.1). Lineage (NCBI taxonomy): Eukaryota > Viridiplantae > Streptophyta > Pinopsida > Pinales > Pinaceae > Picea > Picea mariana. The sequence continues at coordinate 85,100 of JASDQU010103530.1, read as the reverse complement.
TCTTGTTCATTGTCCAATACACATCTACATATGATATTGCCAACTCCCAACTTATACAAATTCCCTATTATCAATATATTGTTAGCTACATAGACTTACCAACAACTATCATTTTTTTTATGATACCCTTTAGTTATAGAACCATTATATAATAATGTTCCAATCTCAACCATGTTGGAACATCGGGATCCTGGGAAAACCTCACCTTGTAGAAATTAAGGGAGTTGACCAAGACTTTGGGTTGAACTTCGACTAAATATGGTTCATTGTGTCCACATATGGATTCCAGATCCATTTTTCATGGACATGTACAACCAAAATGATCCATGGTTGTTCGGTTTGGTCCGTGACCAAACCTATTTATAGACGATCCCTCATATCAGTCTTTCATCATCAAATCATGCAGATATATCGCTCTTTAGTGCAAACAATGTCTTTAGAAACCACCACTTCTTTGGGATCTCCTAGTGTCCTCTATGGTTAAATGCCTATCCCAACATGGTATCAAAGTCGATGGTTCTATGATATTGGTTTGGCAGAGAATGAGAATGAGACAGTGGTTTGATGTAGGTTGATCAATATTGAAAGAAAACCTTTCTTTTTGTTGTGCGTTTTGGGTATCATTGTTTTGTGTATCATGTGTATGCCCTAGCTTCCATGGTTGAATTATATCTATACCCATCGATTTTCTATAGAAGGATTGCATATCTTTTGTGTTTGTTGTGTCTTTCTTTCCCTATGAAAATCATAATTAATTGCATGGGTGTATTGGGTGGTCGATCATTTATTTTGAATAGTCGACTAGAGATTCGTGTAGCTAAGTAGTGGTCAATTGAACATTTCTCTCTTGTCTATCTGTGGAACCAAAACCTTATTTGTCCATCAACAACCCTAAACTTTTTCGGGCCACCATCATCCCGTCAACCTTAGACTCAACTTGTGTGCTCGTTTTTTGGTGCAAGTTGACTATGAATTTGGTTGAGTTGACTGAAGTGTCATCGAAGAATTGAGTTGATTTGCCTAAGTCAAATGTTAAACTCCTTAACTTCATGACCAACCTATCTTTTTTGTCAACTAGAGGAATATTCTTGGCATAGACGGTGTGTACATGCAATGGATTCCCTATCTTCCATACACTTGACCAAGCAAGAAAATATCTGATCCTCCTTTCATTTTGTGGCTGGACGTGTGCATGGAGATCTACCTATAGCTAACTCAAGTTTTACTATCAAATGGTAGAAGGGTTCCTTTTTTGGTTTGACCCTCAACTCGACTTGAGGAAGATCCGACAAATGATTCCAACAACCAAGTCAATGAACCTGTGGCTAGTTTCAACATTTTGTTTTGTGGCTCGATTGCATTTACATTTGTTGGGTTGATTGTTCATTAGAGATCACCCGAGGAAGATAGAATTGTCCTTTTCCTTTTCCCGCCACCATTTACAAGATTGATTTTTATTTGAGGTTGCCTCACTCCTATCGTCAACATGCTCTTCGAGCTCGATTTATTCCCTTTGGGTTTGGTGTCTTAGTTTTTCTAGATCGTCGATAAGTATATCTTCTTAAGGATAATTGAAAACAACATTGATTGGTTGTTTAAAAGACCATAGATTTATCTTCTTGTTTAGGTAGTCCACTTACAGATATTGAAGGAATTTATGATACTCATTTATTGACTTATTAGTTTTGGACCATTTACAACTTTGCATTGTTTTCTGACACATTATTTACGTAGTCTTAGACTGATTATATATTTGAAAATTGGTCGAAGATTGTAGAAACTGCGTGAGAAGAAAGTTATTAATTAGCTTGGTCAAGAAGTACTCACATTTAAATTTGTTGTTTCTTTGGTGTAGAAAAAGAATGAGGGTCTGAAAAATCAGTTGAAGAATGAATTTTCCCTATTCCAAACTGCTATGGGTGAGAAATTCTAGAGGGTTTCATCACTAGAAATAATGATGGAATCCTTTTTCCAAACTATTGCAAACAAATTTTATGACAAAGTTTATCTTCTTGAAGATATAGAGGAAGAAGTTAAAGCTCTCCATCACTTAGAAATTGTTTCCTTGCAAGTGGAAATCTACCAACTGACAGAAACCAATACCCAACTAACTCTTGAAGTTTCCCATTTACAGGCCTTTGTTGATGAGCTTTATGAAGAAGCTTCTCCTCTTCAAGTAGAAAAAAAACCACATGTTTGATGAATATCAAGATTTGAAAGAATATTATGATGCCTTGCTACCACAGTTGACTAAAAAGGATGAGCTTATTCAGGGATTACATGACTGTAAACAAAACCTTGAAGCAGACGTTCCCCGACTACAAAATGTTGAGAAGAAGACTATTGTTGATTTTTCAAACTCACCTATTCCTTCTTCCACCCTTGATACTATTGATTGTAGTCCAATTGTTTGTAAGAATGATTTATGCACTACACCCTCACATGTTTCTTTGATTACTAACACTGCGATTTCTTCTAGTTTTGAGAAACACACTATAGGTATAGGGTCCTGAATTCTTAGCAAGATGGGATATACCGATGGAGGACTTGGGAAGAATGGACATGGTATTTTTGTTCTATTACCCCTAATATGAAGTCACCAAGAACAGGTCTTGGATATGATTTCATTATTGCCTCCCTGCCTTCCCCTGACCTTGCTACACCCATGAAATTCTTATTTGTTGTAGGTGGAGTTTAGACTAGTTTGCAAGAAGAGAAACCCACTGTTGATTGTGCTGAACAAATTAATGAGTTGGTTGTTCCTAATAAGCCAAAAATTGAAACTATTGTTACAGATGACATTATTGTTGATATGTCAGGTGGTTCTACTCTTGTAAGAGAACCAAAACTTGAGCCTACATCCTTTAATCAACTAGCACATAAATATATGCCTTATCATCATCCTCACCATAGAAATCAAAGGAATGGAAATCCCACTTTCAAATATTTACAACAGAAGAATGAAAGACAAAATCGTGGACTAGTGCTGACTACTAGGATAGAGTGTGGCCAGATTGATGGATGGTCATGGAATCATTTGACCAGATGTTTGAGGACTTCCTATCATTGCATACCATAAAATATACAATCATGCAACATTCCTCTTCATTACTAATTTCTTTGGAGGTGCTCTACCAAGGATCGATCTGACATGACAGTGACCGACATTCGACTAGAATATTGGTCGACTGAGGTTTGAGTGTCCATTGACAGATTTTAAAAGTTGTATTTGTCGAATAGAGATTCACCTAGCTATTGTTTGTTGACTGATGTTTTCGACAAGAACTATTGCTAGTCCTTATAGATTCCCTTAGTTGTGTTTAAGGGGGGAGTAAATGAAGTTGTTGATGCATAAACCCAACTGTTGTCTTCTTGTTGAATTGACTTGGATTTGCTAAGATCAACCGAACCATGCTAGAATGTGTTGTTAATAGATATACTAATACTTATTGTACCTAATATAAAGACTGCTTGGATACATAGACGGTCTACATTGACATGTATAATTGGATTGACAAAGGCTGATTTGGTGCATTTCTTATCTAGTCAACTCATTGGTTGAACTGTGTTGTCTTGTTGTCTAGTTGACTGACTAGCTCGGATTGTGTTTAGACAACAATTTTGCAACCAATTTTTCATTGGATGATTTCTTTTTTTTTTTGCATTGATCAACGTTGATGGTGACAATGTTTCAAACTTCTTCAAGAGTGTTGTTGTACCGTGTTTTATCAACTTTTGTAGTAAAAAANGATTGTGTTTAGACAACAATTTTGCAACCAATTTTTCATTGGATGATTTCTTTTTTTTTTTTGCATTGATCAACGTTGATGGTGACAATGTTTCAAACTTCTTCAAGAGTGTTGTTGTACCGTGTTTTATCAACTTTTGTAGTAAAAAAAAATTCGGGGGGGGGGAAAGTTGTTTTCTATGTAATTTTTTTTCCTACAAGCTGAGTTTACAAGGGTTGTTGGAACATTGGGTTCCTAGGAAAACCTCACCTTGTCTAAATTAAGGGAATTGACTAAGTATTTGGTTCGAACATTGACTAAATATGGTTGACTGTGTCCACATATGGATTCCAGGTCCACTTTTCATGGAAATGTGCAATCGACACGATCTGCGGTTGTTTGGTTTGGTTCATGACCAAACCTATTTATAGAAGATCCCTCAGATCGGTCTTTCATCATCGGATCATGCAAATATATTGTGCTTCAGTGAAACAGTGTCCTTAGACACCACCATTTCCTTTAGATCTCCTATTTTTCTCTGTGGTTAAATTCATGTCCCAACACTAAACACCCAAATATCATAAAATTATAAAAGGAAGTAATTCCATGCATTGAGAATGAGAGAGAAGAATGAATGAGAATCCTCTTTGAGGGGGAAACCTCCTTTTACAATATAACAAATGCATAAGATGAGACAATCTCTAAAACTAGGTGTCCTTGATATATATAGGAGACAATAGATACAATTAAAATTAAAGGGTCTAGCCAATCATTATAGGGCCTAGTGGACTAATAAGGACAACACTAATTAAACAATAGAAGTTTAATTACTCAATATCTAGGTCTTAAAATCCACTCAAGCCATTGTGTGCTTATGAAGAAATTGCATCTTGTTCATTGTCCAATACACATCTACAAAGGATGTTCATTGTCCAATACACATCTACAAAGGATATTGTTAGTGCTGAACTTATACAAACACCATATTATCAATAGATAGTTAGCTACACAGACTTACCAACAACTATCATGTTTTTTCATGATACCCTTTAGTTGTAGAACCATTATATAATATTGTTGCAATCTCAACCTTTATGTGGAAGACATCCACTAACTAAATCTACAAAAGGTGACTTGGTCCAACATTCTTTTTACTTGGCTTAACCACAACTCCTAAATCAAACTCCTAGAATGGAAATAACCATTTACAAATTCATCCCTCTAGAACTGACTTATTAACCTAGTATTTTAGCATAGAGTGGCTAGTAAAGAACTTTAAATACCTCCTTGGTAAATAGTTGAATTTTTTGTAGCGTGTACAACATTGCTAAGCCTTCTAGTTCTTTGATGGTATAGTTTCTCTACATGCATCACAATTTCTATTGGGTGACAATAGTGATATTGTCTATGGTTAAACAAGCACATCCATTAGATTATAAAAGGTTATGGGCCCACACCTCCTTCATTCAGTCTAACCACTGGAAGGGAACATATCCATAAAGATACTAAGCTCGTTGAAGAACTGTCGCTAGGGTTTCTAGCAGAAGTAGTTACTAAAGCACTGTCGCTAGGGTTACTAGCAGGTGCAGTTGTAGAAACCATAATCCTCTCGTTGAGGCACCTTAATTGAAGGGATTGACCTAATTTTTTGATAGACTAGTGCGCCCTAGCCTAAAGCATCTTCTGGTACTCTCAGCTAGCAAAATCGTCAAGTTTGAGTTTTTTGGTCAAATCTAGGGTTGACCCAGTCATGGCAACTGTGACTTACTCTATGAAGTTAGAAAAAAATTTAGATAGGGCTTCTAACTTCAGAGTGTGGAAGACAAGGATTGACCTCATCCTTGCCAAGAATAAAGCAATGGATATCATGAAAGGAAAGATCATGGAACCCGAGTTTGAATAAGGAAAAGAGAAGGAACTGCATAATGTTGCAGTTATGGAGAAGTTCAAAGACAGTGACATCAATGCCATGAGTATGATAGTGGACTCTATAAAATACCACTTGATACCCTACATATTCCATCTTGACTCATCTAAGAAGATGTATGATGCCCTAACAAACCTCTTCTCAGTCGGAAACGTTGGACAAATAACGAGTCTGAAGAATGAGCTCCTTGACATGAAGATGAATGATGATGACAACATAACATCATAATTTGTGAGGATATCTCAGTTAAGAGATCAAATACAAGATATTGAAGAGATCGTCTCAGAGAAGGAACTGGTAAATATAGTACTCAATGGTCTTCTCAAGACATGGGATGCATTTACCGCAAGTATGAACACAAGGAAGGAGTATCCTACATTCGAAGAACTTTGGACTTGATGTGCACAAGAAGAATCAAGGATTAGTGCAAAAGATAAACCTCAAAAGAAATACGATGATCAAGCCTTCACAACAAGATTCAAGAATTTCAGGAACAAAAGGAAGTTTGGTTCAAGGAAGAAGCCAAATCAAGAGAAAGATATGTCAGAAATACAATGCTTCAACTGTCGAAAGTATGGTCACTACATAAATCATTGTCCCAAGTTGAAGAAAAGGAAGGAGACACATGAAGCATCAGCTGTCGAAAAAGGAACCTTCAAAGAAGATTAAGCAAGATGAAACAAACTTCTTCTTCTAAGACAAGGCAAACAACAATCTTCATAGTTCTTGTACATACCATGTTTTCTGTAAATCTCTTGCATATCTATTTCTTAGAAGACAATATGTTCAAAGATAAACTATACTTATGGAAGAACAACAAGATAAGGATTGCTACAAGTCAGACAATACACATGAAATGATGAAGTGCATCAACAACCCCTGGTAACAATTCATGTGGAAGTTATTATCAGAATCAATCTTGAAGAAACCTAGAAGAAGTAAAGATAGAAAGAAGTCAACAATCAAGAGGAAATTGGAAAAATATTCGTGACACTTTGTAGACGGCAATAAGGATGTAGACAGAAGCGTGGATTGTCCTAGATTGAGGGAGTCGATTATATATTTCCAAAATAAGAGCATGCATTCATGCATGAAGCAAGGATTAGAAGGGAGCTAATTCATGGAATCTATAGAAAAATCAATAAACTCAAGAGCTAAAGAGAAACATGAGGAAGAAAATGAAGATTCCAAGAGAGAAAGAAAAGACAGAACAACCAGTCAGTGTATTGAGAATCACAAGACTACCAGCCTGATATGAACTCACTAAAAGAAATCAAGCAGAAGAACTGAAAGTTGTGATGAATAACAATGTATGGAAGACTTATGAATGAAATCATTGCAAGATCCAGAACTAGAGGTTCTCCCAGATGGAGGGAGAAGACTATGATGATTTCTTGTAAACCAGACATACCTCTACATGAGCTAGTATATCATCCACAATATCCATAGGTTCGAGTTTACATGTAGAGAAACCTCAAAGGATTCGAGGTATACTAGAAAGAGACCCTTGTATGTAGATGGAAGAAGATCTTGTATGGATTCAAACAACTTGGTGTAGAGCCTTCAATACACAACATAAGCGTGGTGAAAAGATTTCCATAACAGAGATATTGTATTAGAATGGTTACTTAGAAATCTAGGATGATGGATTTCTAATCCATGACAAACTCTCATAGATATGTTCCAGCTTGATCCATGCCATGATGTTATGAGATAGCAGGAAACAAAAGATGAATCCAACAATGATATACTACATTGATCAGAGCTATATGAAGCCTTTAGAGAAAACCAATGTTCTAGAAAGACCGAAGTACATTGAGATCAAGCATTACACTCTCCATGATGAAGTCCAAAAAAGAGAAAGTGGTTCTCCAATATATATCTCCTTAGATGAGTAGATAAGCAGACAATTTGGTGAAGCCTCTGTCCAAGATGAAAAAGTTTGTGTACTCAAGCTAGAGCTCATGGAGACGACTTTATTATTGAAAAAGGAAGAGATGACTCCCAGGTTGGGAGGGAGCACTAATGTGTTGTTGATTTATGGATAGTCATTTTTCAAGTTCGAAAAATGGTCTAGGATGAGCAGTTCCTTTCCAGTTTGGAAAGTGGTTTGAGATTTCTGACAGACAGGCATTTTACAGTTCGAAAAATGATTCACATCGAACAGTCATTTTCATAATGAAAATGGTTCGATGGATTACTGATGTACCATAAAGAACGATTCCCCTTGTGGTTAACATAGGGAATGGTCTAGGACAATCTCTCTTCTTGACGGTCACTCTTAGTAGTGGACAAGAAGACTGCTCCGTCTCACTAGAAAATCATTCTTTCGAAGCTCATAGTTGTGATAAGTTTCGAAGAATGGTCCATTTTGGAGATTGGTGCAGGACAGTAATTTCCTTTGGAAATGGTCTAGACAGTCATTCCCTAAGGTGGATTCATTCTCTCTAGGATGGACTTTATTTAGTGCCGGAGGAATGGCCCAGATAGGTGAATTTTCTAGGTTCAACAATCAGGGACAAACATTCCTTAGGGCATATTCATTCTCTCCAGGTTGCACTTTGTTTAGTGTCAGAGGAATGGCCCAGATAGGGAATGGTCCAGGCTCATAAATTGGGACATTTATTCTTCCTTGCTTGAGAAGAATAGTCTAGATATCTCATCATTGATGTTTTACCTTCTGAGGGAAGATGCTCTTCCAGATCTCACAGATGTGAGTGGAAGAATGGCCCAGGTGACTCAGTTTATATCATAACAATTTTTTTCTGTGCAAGTTGATATCAGATGATATGATTGTTATGGAGACTATATCTCTCCGAACAATAGATGTATACTATTGTGGTGGATGTGTTCCACTAATTGTGACTATATTTCACTGATCAAGTATCTGTGCTACTTGGTGTGGTAGTGTACCACTAGATAGTAGTTGTGTACTACTATGGATAGACACAATTGTGTTCTATTGAATGACATTGTTTTGATTGCCTTGAAGACTATCAATAATGTTGGAAAATGTTTAATCAACTAGATGGATGATCAATGGACAGAGATTTCCTAGATGGAAAATGGTCCAGGACATTTATTCTTCCGGGACATATGTCCAGATTAGAAGAATGGTTCTTGTGTCACTCTGTGGAGTGAGTGACTTATCCAACATCATGTCCGATTACTCAGATGGAGTATGGTTTCGAGAGATGATGCAGCTGATGACATTGATAGTGATGATGGTTCTCATGATATAGTCATGAGATAGTCTATATGACTATGTTGATTCTACCAGGTGAATGGTATGTTTGTGCTCAAGCCCATTACCTTCAATACCTCCCTAGCTAGGAGGGAGTGTTGATATTATGGTAGCTGCGGGAGGTATTTTACCTCCATGTGTAAACCTTACGAGAATAGAATATTCTGGGAAGCAAGAAGAAACCCTAATTAGTTGGATAATAACCCTAGAAATCAAATTGGCTCAAGAGGATAACTTGTATTAGGTTATTAGCTTCCAAGAGAAGAAGTCGGCTAAAGGAAATATTATATACTAAGTAAATAGTCACCCAGAATAAGAAGTCGGACCAGGCAGTTTGCCAGATTTAGTATAAATATAGGAGGTCGGTCTTCATTCTAGCAGGCATTCTTAGAACTGAAGAAGCAACACTTGTGCACAATGTAGTTGGCCAATTTATGCGCAAGTTTGGAAGAGATTTGTCGTTGCAGCTGCTGCAGCTAGCATATTTTGGTTTTGTCTTGGAATATCTCTTGGTTATGGTTTGTGTTATCACTCAAAGAAATCACTCCCTGACTGTAGAGGGGTGTAAGCTTGGTAAATTTAAAAAAATCAATAATGTGGAGGAAAAGAGAATCAGATCGGATGACATTATAAACTCATATCCATTTAGAAATACATCAGTCACTTGAAATACCAAGGCTTTCAACCATGTAACTTAAAAAGTTTAATTTAATGTGTGGAAACATGGAGAATACCTATTATGCTAACAGAAATACCTATACAATAGTATATGTGAATGGCCAGTAGATATAGGTAAAATACTCTTCACACCAGTAGAAACATATATAAGATTGTATATAGTATATGGCCAGACCCAACAGGTAAATACTTGCAACTTTAGCTTATGAATGCACCAATAGGATAACATCTATCTGGAATTAAGACAAACATCATAAGCAAAGTATATAAGTTTAGTATACCAACGAAGAGATGGGATGACAACCTTTTGTCATTGGATGTACATAAAATTGGAAAGAAAGGAAATGGAAAACTAAGTAACACAGTGAAAGAAGCTCGATCTTAAGATATATTAATGGACATCTCCAAAGGGTGAAATGTACAAGTCTTCAAGAATAGAACCTCAGTCCTCAGACTGTTCTTCCTCCTTTTGGTGTATCAAAGGTATTAGGCTTTATAGCCTTTACATCAAGGTTTTAATATCCTATTTTAATGGATCTGAAATACCTAAAATAACATAATATTTAACCAATAAGATCTAATTTGATCAATATAAATCGAATTTAACAGATGAAGCATTATTTGACAATTTGGTGATGAAAATCACAGATTCAGAAATTTGTCTTTGATGGTTGGGTGATTTCTGTCAAGAGTAATCATGCCATTTGGTGTTATTCCATTACCACATGTCTTCAAAACCTGATTATGAAGTTGATATGTATTATCCTAATTATTAACCTTAACTTATGATCATTCCCATGCGTCCTGGAATCAAGAAATCACGATCTAGGAAGAAAGAAGACGTTTTTGGACTCTTTTGCACATTCGACGGCTCTTTTTCTCTGTATCTGCTCTTTTGGCCGCTGAAAAGGAAAGCTTTCAACGGCTCATTACACTGTGAAAAATCCATTTAGCTGTCGAAAGCTATTTTTTTTTTTTGAGATAGGAATTGATTTATTCATTTGAATAATATATTTAAATGCCTGTCTCAAAGCTTTTAGGACTTATAAATAAATCTTCTACCTTATAATGATTTATCATGTGATATCAAAATAATTAGCAAATCATTTTTGATCTCTAACAGTTTGGACTCTCTGATAAGCTCTTTCTTGGTGCGCTATCCTTGGAGAAAGGTGCACCACCCTTTGTTTGGCTATCTAACCTAGGGTTTGCTTCTTGAATGATTCTCTGTCAAGGTTAAGGTGCTCGGGAGTGGCTTCGGCCTATGGTTGGGTGACAATAGTGATATTGTCTATGGTTAAACGAGCACATCCATTAGATTCTAACACATCCTTCCACAGCAATTATTCCTTTGGCATAAATATAATTTTTGATAAATTTTTGGTAATAATTAGTGTGTCTTAAGGTAGACCACATCATTGAGACTTTCTCTAGAGGCTACATATCAACAATCATGACTATCTTCATGGGATACACCATCAATCCCTATTTACAAACAACTTGACCCAACAAAAGTCCAAATGGGGCACATAAGACGATTTTTGATATTCAAAGAAGGTTGCATATGCTTAAATCATTTAAACATTAGGCGTAATAGAGAAACATGATCTTGTAACAAACTGTATACTATCTAGTCATCCAAATATATTTCAAGGAACTTTTGGATATAATCGTGAAATGCATCAATTATCATTGAGAAGAACACCACCAAATCTTTCTTTAAACTAAGCATCACATTATATGAGATTGACCCCCACTCAATTTCCAAAGTGGTTGTCTTTGTCTTGTATTTATTCACAACCTAGATTTAGTGATACACAAAAAAGTCATTTATGAAAGAGTTGGCTTCATTCTCGTGAATCCTTCCAAGATTTGATCATGGAATGATGTAGTAAAAGGATCACGAACACGAGGTTCATTCAATTCGTGAAGTCCACATAGACATAAATCCTCTCAATCTTCTTGTTCTAAGACTTATCACTCCAGACTCTATGAGAAAACCAAACCCATGACAAACATTTTCTCAATCTCCTTCTTGACTTATTCCATATAATGTGGGTTGATCCAATATGTCCTTTCCTTAATGGGCTTCACATCTAGTTTCAACTTGAATTTCATCTCATCATTGTATTTGATTACACCCTTCATTTCAATGAAGTTCTATAGAAAGAGGTTATGTTATCCTTTTATGCTTTTAATAAATCTGCAATAAATTTGCCACTTTTGTGATAGTAGCCTCATCTCAATAACCCCAACAACAACAACAATATTTGGTACATCCTCTAAGTCAATGTTAATAGTCAGATATTTAACTGCTCATGATAATACTTGTGTGCATCAAGATCCCTAGTCTCTTAATCTACAATGCCTCCTTTAGTTTCATTAAATAATACTTGGGTGCATCAATATCCCTAGTCTCTTAATCTACAATGCCTCCTTTAGTTTCATGAAATCACAAACGATGTCACTCCTCCTTTGAGTCCTTATCCTCATTCACTTGCAACCATATTCTATTCCCTCCATTCCTTCCATTGAACAACCAAATATGGGTGTTCCTCATAGACTCGTAGATCCTTTTCTTCACACTTTTGTCCATCTCTAAATGGGAAATGTTTCACTTTTTGTAAAATATTGCTAACCTATGTGGTAGCACCTAAAAAATTGAAAGTGGCATAGAACCGAGAGCATAGTCCTTCCCAATCCTTTCTCTGATGTCGAATCTCTTCATGCAGATAATAAGTTTTTGAAAGTGGACCCAAGGTGTGTATAAATTTGTGAACCCACTACATCACTAATGACCTTGTGATTTTCCTTATTATTTTGTAAGTGTTCACATGCTACACACAGATTTAGTCTCATCCCATATAAAGGTATTTACACAGGGTTAGTCTCATCCCATACAAACGTATCTTCTATGTAGGGTAATTCTTTGTAGCTTCTCCATCACTAGTTAATTGTTCCATGACTCTTGTTTTTTAATGACATAAACCATATTGTCAAAGATGACACTTGGGTTTAAATTCCACAAGGTACATTTCGGTCTGTTGTGATAAGGCTATAAGGGTAGATTCCCCTAGGGATAGAGGTCTACTTTGGTGTGCTTTGGGACGTCTTGGCCCTTGCTCAGTCACAAATTCTTGGTATATCTGCCTTGTGGGCCATTGGATATAATTTTGGTTTATAGTGGTAAGGTTTGATCCTAGGCCTAGCCTACATCACTCCAACGAGTTACTGATTCCCATGGTTTAAAAAATAAATAACACCACCTCTTCCCAAGTACATAAAGATTCTTTATTTGCAGCTCACCATTGTGTAGGAATTTCCATTAGTGGTGCATTCAATGCTTCTATTAACTACTTTGGCATAGTCTAAACATGCTATGTTTTTTACTTTTTTTTCCGATGATCGTGTTTTTGATTGCATAAAATCAATTCCATGCCCTCAAAAACCTCAAGACACCCAAAATATGTATGTTGAACCACTAAATTCTGCTATTCCAACTGTTTTCTAAATTTCTAATCAATTTTTGAATAAAACCCATAAAAAAAATTAAAAATTTAGAATATGTCGATTTGTTTAAAAAAACATCCAAAAACTCAGCATCATCCCCTTTTCCATCAAAATTCAAATGCACATATCCCAAGGTTATGCACATATTACCATTTCACATTTGGGGTGGATTGCTCATAGTCTCCACATTGCCAACGATTCACTGTTTTTTATAAATTTGTGTAGAAGGAGCAAACACTCTGCCATATTAATTCCCCATCCGTTGTAGAATTAATATAGTCATCCACATGACCAAATGTTAGAGTGTATAATTGGTCCATCTCGGTAATGGCCAACTCGTCTTCTACTCGTTCCACAAAACTTCCCCCTACATAGGGTCCAAAGGTTGGACGAGACACTTGTCCTCAACTTCAAAGACATTAATCAGTTCTTCAAATTTAGTAGTGCATCTACGTCAAATGCCCAACGTATTCTGATAATGCAGTTTAAGGTGCTTATCATTCATTTCAATATTTATATAAATTTTTAATTGAGAGTTTTTTTTGGTGAGTGGTTGGGTGGATTATTTGTTTTTTTTGGTTCAATTCTTACAAAGTGACATGTTAGTTTATTGTGATAAGGTTAAAACCATGTTTACCTCAGATAGATGTCCACTCCATTTTTCCTCAATGCTTCGAGACACCTCAACCCTTATTAAATCACAAATTATTAATTCCTGCCATGGGTGGATTATGGCGATCGTTCGTTGAGTTGACAAGTTTGACTTAAAATTTTTACCGTTTCAAATGTTAAACATAGTAATAATGTGAAAATAATATTTATTTGAATTAAAATTTATATTTTTCTTAAATTTTATTGGCTTTCAACTTTGGAGCATTATCAGTGAGGTGGCAATGTACATTAAGGGTTGTGTCTCATGGCTTGAAGATTCTATTTAATTTGTCTGGTTACAGTAGCAGTAGCACATATGACTCATAGTGAATGAGAGCTGAGATGACAACCTCAAACTTTTCACCTCATATTCTATGCGGTAATACATTGTAATCCCAAGAAAGGACAGAGAAATGTTGTAATCTATGTGGAATCCACATGCTTCATTTCAAGATACTTGGTCCATTTTCATTAAGTTTGGAGTTTTCTTAAAACATACTTTGTCCATTTTCAAGATACTTTATTTTCATTTGGTCCATGAAAGAGAATTATTATAAAACATTAATGATGCCTTCCACGTTTTCTATTATCACTGCAAAATAATTAAATGAAAACAAATATGAAGCCTTGGTTATGGTATCTTGGGATGCCACTACTGCCCTCTTTCAATCTTGCTTTGTATGGGTGCCAAGTGTGAGGTTTTCCCTGCTACAATATTGTGTTGGAGTGTGGTAAACACTTCTCTCAAACCCGTTGTCTGTTTTGTCTCAAACCAGTTGTTTCTCTTGTCCTAGTGTGGAGAATGTATTTCCCAACATGGTGCAATGGGTCACAAGGGAAACACGGTCTCTTTTCAAACCATAGTTCACACCCGAATGAATGTTAGACAAAACTATGGAAAAATCCTCTTTGTTTATCCCATCACTTTCACCACCTATGAAATATTCGTTCAAGACTATTTTCTTCTCAATAAATGATCAAATGGTCATCAATAATGAATATGATGAACATTTCAAGTCTACACTTCCAAGTTTTTGACAACCTCCTTTTTAAGTGATTGATAGGTATAAGCCTTTTCATCTTCCCACATAAATGACAATCTGGAGTTCAGAGTTACTTAGAATTTGATTTCTTTTCCTTTTCTTCCCACGTCCTTTTTCACCATCACAGTGAGCAGTCTAGAAGGTTTATTTATGGATACAGATTTCTAATATTTATTTATGAACATATATTTTTAATAAAATACCAACAAAATTAAATATAAAAAAATTAATTATTGATTAAAAATAATTTGTCAGAGTCAAAGATAAATCACTCGACCTGACGGCTGAGTGGAGATGCGTGATGCCCTGTCGCCCCGTCAGTCAGTGCTTCTTCAGAACACTCGGTTGCCGGTTGCTGTTCCATTGCTGGAATTCTATGTCGGTCTGAATTACTCTTTGTCTCCATTAAAAGTTAGCGTTGTGAGATGAGGGAGGAATAAAATGTAACATAATTTGGTTCGTGCAGAAACAAGACTTGCAGATGGAGAAACTTGTGCTAATTATTTAAGAGGAGTGACAGTGAGATGGTGGTTATTGTGACAAGTATTTAGAAATGATCCCACAAATTTGGCAAGGAATATTCAAAAGCCCTAAATTCTTTGTTTTTATACTGAAGGCATTTTTTAAAGGGGAGGTTCCTTTGATCCCTTCATTACAAGTATGCAATTCCACCTGTCACGTTACTTGTTCACCGATCCCATGTGTCACACTTATGGAGGAATATTCAAAAATCCTAAATTTTTTGTTTTTATGCCTAGGGATTTTTTAAAAAGAGGGTTTCCTTGACCTTCATTACCTGTATGCAATTCCGCCTGCAACTTCATTTGTTCACCTGTCCCTTGTGTCACAATCTTGGGAGGACTTAGGAATATATGTAGCTTTCCCAATCCGGGCATCCCAAGCACGTACCATGATCACCCTGCACCATGTCTGACACTGCAACTTGTCCATTATTGTTGTCATGGAAACTTGCACTGAGCTTGTCATTGATAGAGAACCATAGCTTGATCAAGTAATGATCTCTTGGGGAATCTTCAAAAGCCCACTATGTTCATATGTTTCATGGAAAAGTTGAAATAAGGAAGGATTCTAACAACATGGTTGTCATGACTAGAATGGAAGATGGAAGACTACTAAAGCTGAAATGGACATTTTGATTTGTATGGCCCTATGCATATTCCTTTTGGAAATGGAAACAAATATATCATGTCTTTTATTGATGATTACACTAGGATGTGTTGGGTGTACTTTTTGAAAGATAAATCACAATCTTTTGAAACTTTTAAAAAATTTCATATATGGATTCAAAATGAATCTCAATCTCATATTCGCTCTCTTCGCATTGATAATGGAAAAGAATTTACATCTAATAAATTTGAAGGCTACCTTCGCCAAGATGAGATCAAGAATCAAAACATAGTTCCATACAATGCTCAATAGAATGGTGTAGCTGAAAGAATGAATATGACACTCCTAAATATGGTTTGTTCCATGATGTTTTTCAAGAATGTAAAGTTGATGTTTTGGGATAATGCAGTTCTATGGGTAGTTTATGTGAAAAAAAGGTGTCCATCTCATGCTCTTCAAAACAAGTCTTATTATGAAATGTGGTATGGCCACATTCCTTCAGTAAGACATCTCAGTGTCTTTGGTTCCACCTACTATGCCTTGATTCCTAAGGAGCAAAGAAGCAAGAATGATGCAAGGATTCAAAAGTGCATCTTCTTAAGGTACTCAAATACCACCAAGGGATATTGTCTTTACAATGAGATAAATAAGAAATTCATCATTTTCAGAGATGTAATCTTTCTTGAATCCTCTAAGAATGACAAAATTGTTGAGAGGCCCCTACACCTAGTGCCCCTGGGTTGCTTCGTGATGCTCCATCAAAGAAGAGAACATGTTCTTGCTGCTGATATTTTCATTATTTGAAATCATTCTTCAACAATCGTAAGGCCCATTTTGGTACACTACTTGTAGAGTTAACAACTGAATGAGGGTTATTGGTGATCTGGAAGAGGGATATCCAGTTGACCTCCTTCGTATCCATGTTTTTCCATTTCCATTGAGCCCTAGATCTCATATTTTGTTTTGGACTGCTAATTTCTCCTCTAAATTTTTTTATTTTTTGTTTTGGGATAACCATATGCTCCAACATATATATTTAGGGAGAGCTACCCAAAACCACTTAAATACAAGTTTACTTGTGAAGTTCCTGAGATAATGATTCCCCTAATGGATAAATAAATTAGAGACAGAGGAGGGTCAGGATAGCCACTGAGATATTGTATGTTATAGTAGGATTTGAAATTGTGCAAAGCCTACCACAAGATCCCAAATCTTGCGTAACTATGGAAGAAACTACCATTGTCATCTTAGTAGGATATTCCCTTGTTTTATTGATGGAAGAGGTCCACCGCAAGGGAGTCTTCCCTGGTGACCTCAAGGGATCAAATATCAAGTATAGTAGCCAAACCTACCGCCCCCTATCTTGATCACCGAACGAATGGTATAGGTCAAGAAAAAGAAGAGGTTTGAAGATGATTTGGTACCTTCCCATAACAAAAACACTTTATAGCATATATATAACAATTTCCAAGTCAAAGTATGCAATAAACACCTCTTTTAGACACTAAAAAAGTTAGATTGATAACCTATTGCAAATTGCAACATTAAGTCAATTTTATAACAAGAAGTAATTTGTAACAACAACAATAATAAGTGCTCAAAAATGCCACCATTGACCATGGAAATTAAGCATACATCCAATAAAATACTATCCAATTGTTAGAGGTAATTTTTGAATGAGTTAGGCCACCTTTATATGAGTTTATGCAACAAATCAAAGTGATTTGGATGGATATAGAAAACCTTTTATAACAACAACAAGAAATTTGTTGAGTTTGCAAGTGTTAGTGTTACTGTAGTTAGTAGAAAGCTGAAGAGTTTTGAGAGAGTGAGTTTATCAATCAATTCACTGTGAGAATGATTTAATACTAGTGCCTTTAAGGGTTATAGAGTCTTTCAAATACAACTAATCTTGGAGGTTGGCCTTGTTATAATAAAAGAGATGTGCTTGTTTTCACCATAGACAATATCTCAATACTTTCACCCAATCATAGGCACAAAGGCCACCCCTGAGCACCTTAACCTTGACAGACAAAATAATTCTAGAAGCAAACCCTATTCAATAGCCAACCAAGGTAGCATACTTTTCTCCAAAGCTAGCGTACCAAGCAGAGAATCCAAACCATAACCAAGGTAAAAAGTCCAAACCATAACCAAAGACCAAGTCACTACTGCAACAATTGCAACTCTCCTCTAGTCATGCACACTACTTGTCCTTATGCAGTTTTTGAGAGTGAGTGAGTACAAATGAGATATAGTGCCCTCTATTTATACATCTCCAAATCACCTAATTGGGCCAAATTCTCTTCCTAGAGGCTATTAATTATTCTCTTGAGCCGACTTGTCTTTTAGGGTTATTATCCAACGTTTTAGGGTTTCTCTTGCTTCCCGAAATATTCTAGTCTCGTCAAAGGTTACATGTAGAGGTTAATACCTCCTGTAGCTACTGTAATATCAACACTCCCTCCTAGATATCATGGAACAATGGGTTATCTAAGAGCTTCACACAACTCTGGTTATCACAATATATCACGGTCGAATCCAAAACTTGATCAAATAGTCCAGAAACTAGATTACGGAGCCACACTACTTCCGTACAAGCATCACAAGATGAAATATAGTATGCTTCTGCAGTGCTGAGTGCAATTTTTTTTGTTTCCTGCTAGCCCATTATATCATGACAAATATCAAATTGAAACATATCCGAGAAGCACTTATTTTTTCATCTACACACCCTGCCCAATCTGAATTGATAAATCCATGAAGTTGTATATCATAACTCAAACATCCCACGAAGATATTTCAAGGCATGCTTTGCAATTATTCAATTCTCATGGATAGGTTCCACCTGGAACTATTTTCACAGCAAAGAAAATATCCATCTGAGTATTCTCCAAATACATTAATGAGCCATTCAATTGTCGATACATGGATAGGTCTAATGAATCAAACTCTCTCAACTTCTTCAGATCTTCCATCATGGGAGTTTTCCATGGATTTGTAATCCATCATCCCGGGATTCTGAAGAACCATTTTGATACACTTCCTCTGTCATAAGAAGTTTTCACCATGCTTTTGTTGTACATAAGAGGCTCTGCACCAAGTTGCTTGAATCCATACAAGGTCTTCTTCTATCTGCATACATGGGTCTCTTTCTGGTATACCTCAAAACCTTGAGGTTTCTCTACATATGCTTCTTCTTCAATTACTCTATTTAGGAGAATAGTATTTACATCCATCTGATGTAAACTCCAACCAATGGATACTGCAAGAGATATAATGGCTTAGGTAGAGGTATATCTGGTTACTGAAACAAGTTGTTATCATAGTCCTCTCCCTCCTTCTGGGAGAACCCTCCAGCCTCGAATCTTCACCTTGTATCTATCAATGCTTCCATTCAAAAGTAATTTTCACAATTTCTCACATACATTGTTCTTCATCATAGCTTCCTTCCATTCCTTTTGCTTGACTTCTTCTAGTGGGTTCAAATCATGCTGGTAGTCTTGTGATTTTTGTATAATAACTGGTTCAATTTTGGTTGTTTTGGATTTTCTTTCTTTCTTGGAATCTTCATGTTCCTCTTCAACATTGGAGTCCATGGAGTCTTCTATAAATTCCATGCCCTTCCTTCTTGAAGATTCCAACTTATTCCTTTCTTCATAGGAACATAAATGTAGATGGAAAACCAAGGATACTCAAGGCTTCTTGAAGAAGACTTCTGCTAGAGTCAAACTTAACACGTTCTGCTTATCATGGTTGCTACTTCCAATGAAGAACATGGATGGATAATTCATAATCTTCACAGATTCTTCAATGGATCATATCTTTGGGGATTATCTCCCTCCTAAAAGTGACTTCATGCCTGAATGAGAAATATCTAGAACTTCCTTGTTTTTGTTTTGAGACTGCATGCTTATGGAAATTTTCAATCAATTCCCTTTATCTGAGAGAGTCCATGCTACCTTCTAATGCATCTCTCTTTGCTTTCTACGAAGTGTCACAAACCCGTTTTGGTTTCCTTTTGATTACTGACTCTCTCCGAGTCCGACTCCCTTCGGGTCTGACTACCTCTGAGTCTCTTTAAGTTTTTATCTATCTGTTATGATTGTTGCCCATTTGGAAGTTATTGCAAACATTGTGTCATCCTTATAAAAGTCTTCTATGATAGATTCTGAAAATATTGTTCATCAAAGGTTTGTCAACATATTTCACAAGGACACCTTCTCAGAACAAGACAAGAAGCAAAAGAAATACCCAAGACAATATGTTTATGATAGGAAATCGAAACAAGAATAAGGAAAAGGATAGAGGGAATTTATACAAGTCGAAAGACATCTTCATGATAGCCTTCATGAAATAACCTGCCCGAGACAACAAGAATAAAAATGTTTCTGATACAACATCTTTCATATGAACGATAGTTTATGGGTAGCATTACTAAGATGATCTAGTTTGAGAACAAGAAAAAGAAATATCTCCTAGAGGAGGTGTTAGTTCATATTTGCAAATAAGTACACTGATCAGTGTAAGATACTAAGTACTTATCAATACTCACTTAAGTGGCAATAATAAAGATGTCAAACTTGATATGCAAACCTGGAGTCTTGTTATTGTTCCACTTGGATTTCTTTTCTTCTCAAACAAGTATCCTTTCCGACCTGCCCCTTATACTTAAAAAAATATGCTTTCTTGACATAAAACTAAGTTAGAGAATATGATCTCAACCTTATAAGATCTTGACTAAAGTTAGCTTATAGTTTTAACTTTGACTATAAGTTCATAATGCCATAAAGTCAAACCTGAGAGTCTGTTGATCTTCTGAATGCACTGAATCCAAGATCATTTCTTTGGAAAATATCCCTTGTACATTCCATGGAAACACACTCATGCTAACGATATAAAATAAAAGAACATGTATAGGTACATACCTTTGTTATCCAACTGTGACGATAAACCTTGGAATGACTTTGATGGACTAGAGGTTTAGCTGCTAGAGGAATGGTAAACCTCATAATGTTCCTTTTAGTAGATCTCTCTTGGGCACAACATACAATTTCTTCATACTAGGTCTTATGTCTTCATAACTACCTTTCATTTTGACTTTTTGACTGGTCAACCTTAGATTTTGACTTGGTCAAATGTTAACTTTGACCAAAATTCCAAACTTGATGGATTGGCTTGCTGAGAGTACTAGGAGGTGTGCTAGGCTTGGGTGCACTAGGTTATATAGGAATTAGGTCAAGCGCTTCACTTAAGGTTCCTCAACACGAGGGTTAGGGTTTCGTTGCCGTAGAAAAACTTTGACTGCAACTATAATTGCAACTAAGAAAATCCTTCCAATATACCTTCCAGTGGTTATAATGTCCAAAGATAGTGTGGGCCCATAACTTGTTAGAATAAAATATATGTTCTCATTTTCATCATAGACAATATCTCAATATTGTCACCCAAACATAGGCACAAAGGCCACCCTTGAGCACCTTAATCTTGACAAACAAAATAATTCTAGAAGCAAACCCTAGAATCAATAGCCAAGCAATGTAGCATACTTCTCTCCAAAGATAGAGTACCAAGCATAGTGTCCAAACCATAACCAAGGCAGAAAGTCCAAACCATAACCAAATACCAAGTTACTACTGCAGCAGCTGCAACTGTCCTCCAGTCATGCGCACCACTTGTCCTTATGTAGTTTTTTAGAGTGAGTGAGTACAAATGGTTGTCCACTATATTATTAAATAAGGCCCACTATGGTAGTTAGATATAATAAATGGATAGCTAGATATAATAAATGTAAGAGGACTTCTTATAAGGTTCTACTTCTAGAAGATTCCTCCTCTAGAATGTTCAATGTTAGTTATTTTGAGAGGTAGTGGAGGCCATTAAATGTAAGGTGGAATAGGTCCACTATATTATTAAATAAGACCTACTATGGTAATTAGATATAATAAATGGGTATTTAGATATACTAAATGTAATATGACTTCTTAAAAGGTTCTGCTTCAAGAAGATTCCTCCTCTAGAATGTTCTTAGGCAATGGTAGCACTACATAGAGGGGTTTAAACAATTTAATGGGATATGAAGAGAAGTATTGTATTTGGAGCGGTAACTCAATAGGAGGATGCCCCCTCGAAGAGGCAAGTGAACAAGAGATGATCCCTTCCATAATAAGATCCATTGTATGGTGTTGCCCTACCTCAAGGGTTTTCTTATAATAAAGTGTGGTTTTCATATATTCTTCTTGGATAGATTTTGGTGTATTTTGTATTCAGTCTTTGGTAATTAACAATTGGTATCAAATAACTTTCCTTGGCAGACATTGTGGGCAAATATTTTTTTTTTTTTGCAGATTTATTTTTTAGGTAGCTAGAGAGGTAGTGGAGGCCATTCAATGTAAGGTGGACTAGGTCCATTATATTATTAAATAAGGCCTACTATGGTAGTTAGATATAATAAATGGTTAGTTAGATATAATAAATGTGAGAAGACTCTCTAGAAGGTTCCTAGTAAATAGAGAGAGTTATATAAAGAAGTGTAAGCAATATATTGAAGCATAGTGAAGAATATTGTGAATGTATCAAGCATTATTTGAGGAGTGTTATCCTTCCTTAAGGATTAATATATGGTGTTACCCTACCTCAAGGGTTTTGAATACAAATGATTTTTGTAGGTTTTGGTGCAAAATTTGCAGAAAATGGTTGTATATATGAGTTCATCTTAGAAAAACACTAAAGTTAAAAAAAAAAAATTCGTCTGAAACGGAGTTCGTGAAGTAAAGTTATTTGCATTTTTAAAACTGCAATTTTCAGCGTTTTTTCCGCGAACGACCACGTGATTTTTCTAATTTATGTAGCAAATAGATCTGAATATTCCAAAACAAATTATAGATCTGACTTTTTCTCACAATTTCACCCAAATTCAAAAAAAAATTAGTTTGAATCAGAGTTACATAAGTGAAGATATCATTGATTTAAAATCAACCATTTTTGGGAGTTTTTCGTGATGACGATGAGACTATAGAGTCCATAACTTTTCACAGAGTGCTCATATTGCTAGAAAATCAGGCCCATTAGATAGAGAATTTCCATATATTTCTTTTGGTATATTTTATGTGTTGTTTCCAATGGATGTTCACTCTCAAACCCTCAAGAAAATTCTACACACGATTGAAGCATTCAAATCCCAAATGCATGACACATTGCATAACTTTCAAGAAGGTCTCAGGGATAGTTTTCATAGAATTCATGAGTCCTTGGTGAGCATACAAGAGAAATATACTTTGGTGAACATCATGGATGAATATCATCAAGAAGTGTATGCTTGGTATGTTTTGGAGGACAATTGTGATAATTGGTATATGGATAGTTGTCATTTCTGGGATGACAACTACTTCCATCTTCTATTTGATGACTATACTCCCCCTCAGGTAGAGAACTTTTTGGATAGTAAACACGATCATTCTCTACATATTCTTCTTTAGTTTTATTATTCTCCAGTTGTAGTGAATGCATTTTTTGTTGGTTCTAAATATTTCGATCCACATGACTAGTGTCAATCTTTAGAGTATCATTTTCAGTTGGTTCCCAAGTTCCAATATCTTTAGCGTGGAGTTCACAAGAGAAATTGGACATGGGACCTAGGTTTAGAGTGGTAGTTCAACAACTTCAGCATAGTGGCTCACATTTATACATGGGGCCTTGTGTATCCAGTCTTCTTCAACATTATGGTCCACAATTATCCATGGGACCCTGGTATATGGTTGTCCGCCCTCATAACAAGAGTTGAGGAAAAATCTTTCATCTGGGGGATGGAATGTTAGGTAGCTAGAGAGATAGTGGAGACCATTCAATGTAAGGTGTACTAGTTCCACTATATTATTAAATAAGGCCCACTATGGTAGTTAGATATAATAAATGTAAGAGGACTTCTTAGAAGGTTATGCGTCTAGAAGATTCTTCCTCTAGAATGTTCAATGTTAGGTAGCTAGAGAGGTAGTGGCGACCATTAAATGTAAGGTGGAATAGGTCCACTATATTATTAAATAAGGCCCACTATGGTAGTTAGATATAATAAATGTAAGAGGAATTCTTAGAAGGTTCTACTTCTAGAAGATTCCTCCTCTAGAATGTTCTTAGGCGATCATAGCACTATATAAAGGGGTTCAAGCAATGTAATGGGATATGAAGAGAAGTATTTTATTTGGAGCGGTAACTCAATAGGAGGATGCCCCCTTGAAGACCCAAGTGAACAGGAGAGGATCCCTTCCACAATAGAATCCATTGTATGGTGTTGCCCTACCTCAAGGGTTTTATTATAATAAAGTGTGGTTTTCATATATTCTTCTTGGATCTATCCTAGTGTATTTTGTATTGAGTCTTTGGTACTTAACAATTTGTATCAGAGAACTTTCTTTGGCAAGCATTGTGGGAAAATATTTTTATTTTTTTTGCAGATTTATTTTTTAGGTAGCTAGAGAGGTAGTGGAGGCCATTCAATGTAAGGTGGACTAGGTTCACTATATTATTAAATAAGGCCCACTATGATAGTTAGATATAATAAGTGGGTAGTTAGATATAATAAATGTGAGAAGGCTCTCTAGAAAGTTCCTAAGAGATAGAGAGAGTTATATAAACAAGTGTAAGAAATTTATTGAAGCATAGTGAAGAATATTGTGAATGTATCAAACATTGTTTGAGGAGTGTTATCATTCCTTAAGGATTAATATATGGTGTTACCCTACCTGAAGTGTTTTGACTACAGATGATTTATGTAGGTTTTGGTGAAAATTTTGAATAAAATGGTTGTATATATGAGTTCCTCTCAGAAAAACACTCAAGTTAAAAAAAAAAATCGTTTGAAACGGAGTCCGGGAAGTAAAGTTATTTACATTTTTAAATCTGCAACTTTTAGGGTTTTTTCTGTGGACGACCGCATGATTTTTATGATTTATGTAGTAGATAGAGATAAATTTTCCAAAACAAATTACAGATCTGAATTTCTCTCACAATTTCACCCAAGTTCAAAAAACAATTTGTCTGAATCAGAGTTATGGAAGTGAAGATATCGTTGATTTAAAATCAACCATTTTGGGGGGGTTTTTGAAATGATGATGAGACTGCAGAGTCCATAACTTTTCACAGGGTGCTAATATTGCTACAAGATCAGACCCATTGGATAGAGAATTTCCATATCTTTCTTTTGGTATATTTTATGTGTTGTTTGCAATGGATGTTCACTCTCAAACCCTCAAGTAATTTCTACACACGATTGAAGCATTCAAATCCCAAATGCATGACACATTGCATAACTTTCAAGAAGGTCTTAGGGATGGTTTTCGTAGTATTCATGAGTCCTTGGCGAGCATACAGGAGAAATATACTTTTTTGAGCATCATGGATGAATATCATCAAGAAGTGTATGCTTGGTATGCTTTGGAGGACGATTGTGATGATTGGTATATGGATAGTCGTCATTTCTAGGATGACAACTACTTCCATCTTCTATTTGATGACTCTACTCCCCCTCAGGTAGAGAAATTCTTGGAGAGTAAACACGATCATTCTCTACATATTGTTCTTGAGTTTTATTATTCTCCAGTTGCAGTGAATGCATATTTTGTTGGTTCTAAATATTTCGATCCACATGACCAGTGTCAATGTTTAGAGCATCATTTTCAGTTTGTCCCCAAGTTCCAATATCTTTAGCATGGAGTTCATATGAGCACTTGGACATGGGACTCAGGTTCACAGTGGTAGTTCAACTACTTCAACATAGTGGCTCACATTTATACATGGGCCTTGGGTTCTCCAGTCTTCTTCAAAATTGTGGTCCACAATTATCCATGGGACCCATGTATATGGTTGTCCACCCTCATAACAAGCATTGATGACAATGCTTTCATCAGCGGGATGTTATGTTAGGTAGCTAGAGAGGTAGTGGAGGCCATTCAATGTAAGGTGGAATAGGTCCATTATATTATTAAATAAGACCCATTATGGTAGTTAGATATAATAAATGTAAGAGGACTTCTTAGAAGGTTATGCTTCTAGAAGATTCCTCCTCTAGAATGTTCAATGTTAGGTAGCTAGAGAGGTAGTGGAGGCCATTAAATGTAAGGTGGAATAGGTCCATTATAGTATTAAGTAAAGCCTACTATGGTAGTTAGATATAATAAATGGGTAGTTAGATATAATAAATGTAAGAGGACTTCTTAGAAGGTTCTGCTTCTAGAAGATTCCTCCTCTAGAATGTTCTTAGGGGATGATAACACTATAGAAAGGGGTTCAAGAAATGCAATTGGATATGAAGAGAAGTACTATATTTGGAGAGGTATATCAATAGGAGGATTCCCCCTTGAAGAGACAAGTGAACATGAGAGGATCCATTGTATGGTGTTTCCCTACTTCAAGGGTTTTCTTATAATAAAGTGTGGTTTTCATATATTCTTCTTGGATCTATTCTGGTGTATTTTGTATTCATTATTTGGTACTTAACATATCCTTCATGAATTTGGGATTGGAAGCAAGAGGGAAACAACTATTATAAAAATGAAGGAGATGGGAAATAGTGGGCAATGTGTCATTACAATTTGTTATGATGTTAACATTTGTGATGTGTTCTTTATTAATGTCAAGCTAGATGATATATTTTCTATGTCAATGTTGGTGATGTAGAATATAAGAAGGTTATATATAAAGGGAGTATAGGATGACAAATTTTGTGATGGTGAGTTTTCTTAAGGATACTATATACATGTTTATACACCTTCAACACAATTAGATGTTTGAATATCATTGTAATAGTATTCAATGAGAACGACTAACCATACATTAACTTTGTCTAACCATAGAATACACAATTAAATAATAAATTCCAAGGTATAGAGGCACTCCGAGAGGATCCACATTCACGACACCACGACAACCGACACCTTAACAACAGACTCCCTATAGAGGACCACCACACCAGCAACAACGTCGTCCACAACAACAACAATTTCGGCATGTTTAGCAGAACATACTAGGGTTTCATGTTGGTGGGCCAACAACTTCTACTTCAGAGACTAGGAGTATTGGACCGAAGACCGGATGCTAGACACGTGGAGAGACACATTACCAGCGTGACTGTCCAGTTGAGAGGGCCAAATCAGTCGGGCCAGCCGAACACCCTACAATAGGATATTTGTGCAAGGCCCATTGGATTCATGCAGCGATGAATAACTGCTAGGTCGAGCACTAGTATACTTTGCTCGAGACGTCAAGTACCATCGTTGACCAGAACTTTAGTATTTTTATAGATCCAGGTGCTACAGAGAGATTTATTTCTAGTGCAACGCTTAAAATAATTAAGGTAAAGGAAGTCAAACAAGATGAGTTTAGCTATGTGGAAATGGCTTTGGGAGCTAAGAAGAGGGTTGGAGGAAAGGTTACGGACTGTAGCCTCAACCTGGGAGATATTTTAATGAAGGCCAACCTGTATGTCACGATCTTAGGATCTTATGACGTTGTTATCTGTATGCACTAGCTGGAATCACATGATGCGATACTCAACTATAAGGAAAAACGGTTGAGTTTGACCAATGATGAGGGAAAAGATGGGTGATTTTAGGAAGAAAACAGGGAGTTTTCCTAAGGTTCATTTCTTCCCTACAACTATGGAAGAGCATGCACAAGGGATGCAATCTATATGCAATCTTAGTGATGAACGACAAGGGTGTGGCGGAAGGATTATAAAACCTTTCGGTAGTACGAGAGTTTGCGGACGTGTTCCCAGAAGAGTTATCGAGTTTGTCTCCCAAGAGAGAGATGGAATTTACCATCGAATTAAAACCTGGAACTGAACCGATAGCAAGAACACCTTATCGTATGTCGACCCCTGAGTTACATGAGTTGACAATGCAACTGAAGGAGTTTTTGGACCTAGTACTTATACTTCCAAGTGTGTCACCTTGGGGTGCACCAATTATTTTCATACAGAAGAAGGATGGGTCATGGAAACTCTAAATTGACTACCGTTAATTGAACAAGGCAACAATCAAGAACCAATATCCGTTGCCAAGAATAGACAATTTGTTTGGCCAAATGAAAGGCATGACAGTGTTTTCAAAGATCGACTTGAGATCAAGACATCACTAGTTACGGATCAAGGAGGAAGACATTCCTAAGACTACATTCAAGACGAGGTTTGGGCATTATGAGTTTATCATTTTACCGTTTGGATTGACAAACACCCCTGGGGTATTCATGAGCTTGATGAATGAGGTGTTTTGCAAATACTTGGACAACTCTGTTCAAGTATTCATTGACGACATATTGATATATTCTCATACGATGGAAGAACATGAAGAAAATTTGTGCTTGGTACTACAGTGTTTACGAGAGAACAAATTATACGAGAAAATGTCAAAATTCTCTATTTATCAATCGAGGATTCATTATTTGTGGCACATTATCTTCAGCGAAGGAATCATTGTGGATCCAATGAAGGTAGAGGACATTATGGAATGGCTTGCGCCAATGAACATACTAGAAGTATGTAGCTTCATGGGTTTAGCTGGATATTATCGATGGTTCGTCGAAGGTTTTTCAAAGATAACAAATCTGATCATGAAATTGCAGAAGAAAAATAAGAAGTTTGTATGGACTGAGAAATGCACGGAAGCATTTCAAAGGGTCAAGGAGCTGTCGACAACAACACCAATACTAAAATTCCCTGACATGGACGAGGACTTCTCGGTATGCACAGTTGCATTCAAGGAAGGATTAAGTGGAGTCTTGATGAAAGACAATCGAGTGATCGCTTACATATCGAGGAAGTTAAGAAAGCATGAGGAGAAATATGTGACAAATGATTTGGATTTGTTTGCCATTATGTATGCCCTGAGAGTATGGAGGCACTACTTGATTGGATGGAAATTCGAGCTGAAAACAAACCACTGTGGATTGCATCAAATTTTTACGTAAAGTGACTTGAACGTGCGGCAAAGGCATTGGTCAGAACTACTTAGCGAGTACGATTTTGAGATTACCTACATAAAAGGGACAGTGAACAGGGTGGAAGATGCATTGAGTTAGAGACCACACATATTTTTGGTGATACATCTTCAGACGAATCTTCAAGAAAATATTCTAACTTTACAGTGCGACGATGACTGGTATAAAGAGGTTAAGAAAAATATAAGCCAAGACACCATGTTGGTACCAAATTTTGAAGAATTTACATTGGACAAAGACGGTTTAATGAGGTATAATAACCAAATTTACGTACTGCCTAATGACTATTTGAGAATATTAATCTTAAATGAAGCTCATAGAGCAGTGTACATGGCTCATCCAAGAGTCACGAAGATGAGGGAAGACCTTAAGCCCTTAATCTTCTAGAAAGGAATGAAGGCAGACATAGTCAACTACATGGAGAGATGTTTAGAATGTCAGAAAGTGAAGGTTGAATATAGACAATCGACAGGATTACTACAACCACACGCTATTCTGGAATCTAAATGGGAGTTCATTTCGATGGACTTCATTGTGGGATTGTCGCTGACATGACTCGATTTTTGTGGTAGTTGACACTCTAACGAAGACTGCACATTTTATCCATGTGCCTACGATGTATCAGGCACCAAATATAGCTAGAGTTTTTATCAGTGATATTGTGAGATTGCATGGCGTGCCTAAGAGGATCATATCCGATCAAGGATTGGTGTTTATAGGACTAGTTTCCAAGAGGCCTTGGGAACCCAACTTAAATTTAGTACCACATATCACCCGAAGACAGACAGGAAGACAGAAAGAATGAACCAAATCTTGGAAGATATGTTGCATATGTACATGATGGACCAACATAAGCGGTGGGAAGAGTTCTTTTCACTGGTAGAGTTTGCGTACAACAACAACTATCAAAGCACCATTAATATGGCACCCTTTGAGTTTCTTTACGAGAGACCATGTCAGATGCATTTGAGCCGGGATCGACTTAAGGATAGGGTCTTGGTAGGACTAGAAGTGATCCAAGAAATGGAAGAACAAATGAAAACGATAATACGAAGGATTAAAGAAATGCAGGATCGACATAAGAGTTATGTCGATGCGCATCGCGTTGACCGTAGTTATGAAGTTGGTGATCGAGTCTTCTTGTGGGTAAAACTGCACAAGAGTTTGATCAAGTTTGGAAATGGTGATAAAATCTCTCCTAGTTTTGTGGGAGCTTTCAAAGTTGTGGAAAAGAAAGGGCCCATAGCCTATCGACTAGATTTTCCTGATTCTTTGAGGCATATGAACGATGTTTTTCATGTATATGTTTTGAGACATTATGTTAGTGATCCTACACATGTTATTGACATGAGTTCTTTGCAGGTGTTAGACGAGGATTTTCTCACTGCGGAGCCAATCCACATTCTAGACCATCGCATTCGACGACTATGACATCAAACAATCGATCAGGTCAAGGTCCAGTGGGACAATTATAGTCCACACTCGGCTACGTGGGAGGATGCATGTGATATGCGCCAACAATTTCCATATTTGTTTGATAGTTAGACATTTAGATCTTGTCAGATGCTTTATTTACTCCATTTATGTACTGTGAAACTTCGTGACAAAGTTTAAAAAAAGAGGGGGTGTATGTAACATCCCTCTCTTGTGAGCACATGTTATTGACTTATTCTTTGAGGACACTTGCGTGCAAGTGATCCAGTTTTAGTATATGGTTGTATGTTCGCTTATGGATTCTTATGATGATGTTGATGGATTACGATGTTATGCTATTTGATATCTTTGTATTGACAGATTCTATTGATGAGTTTCCCCTGAGTGTGTAGGAAACTTGACAGATTGAGGATGCCACTAGCATCAATGGACCTCCTTGGACTCCGGATCGAGTCAGGGAGTGGATTGTATTGGTTTGGGTATTTTTATTTATGCATATGTGACATATGATCAGGTATATTATGATGTTGTTTATGGATCATTGACAGTGTTCCATTGATGGATGCAGGCTGACGATTGCTTACTAATCAGACTCACATAAGGAGTAAAGGGGTCATGCACAACAACCATATATTGAGGGAGAGGTGTGACAACAGCCCTGTCACAACCTACTAGCACTCTCATCGTGGCTCAAATTGTAGGTTAACGATTACCTAGTTCAAGAGATCCACGATGTCGTGAGGGAAGCCTGAGATAGTCACTCACGAATATTCTAAGGGGCGTGCAATAAGGCAGGGTATTTATTTCTTAGAGGCCCTTAGTCTCTCACAAGGTTGCCTGAATGGAGTATTGACTCCAAGGGTTGAACAAATACCAAAACCAGTCAAAGGCGAGTGGCACCCTTGGAGCATGTAGTGCATATTGAAGGGCACATTGTGTAATTAACATTTGAATCAAAGGTGAGTGTCACCCTTGAAGCAAAGAGTGTGTCTTGAAGAACATGTTGCGGTATAAAAAAAATGAGTCAATGAATCTAGGTGTCCTAGAAAACTTGAGTGAATGTTAAACCTTAAACCTTGGGCACCTACTGAATTAATTAATTGATTAATTAATTACTAAAGAATGAACTTATTATGAATAATCCCTAAGGGTCTAGGTGTTTTCAAATAAAGATTTAGCTAAGCCTAAGTCTAAGTGAGTGAGAAGACTAAAAACTAAAATTTTAAATTAAATGATGAGGGGCTGAAATAAATCAAATTAAATAAATCCCAAGTAGTGATTAATACACTTGTGCAAGTAAATACTAAATCAAAATTTAAAGTGAGAAAGGAATAAAGCATAAAGATGCGTCATCATAGAAAGGTATATAGTCTAGTCTAACTAAAGAACTTTCCTAAATTAAAAACAACTCAATTTTAGAAGGGCGTCGGTCATTAAAAGGGAAATAAAGGGAATAAAGGGACACTAGGAGTGATATTATGAGCACTTTTAGGTTGGGTGAAGGAAAATGACATTTAATTTAATTAAATTATGGATTTATTAGTACAACTAAGGGAACAAGTGACAAGTGTATGGGGGAAATAATTCCTAATTAAATTATTAAAAAACAAATAAAATGTGCAAATGGCAAGTTGTCACTAAGAAAAATTCTATAAAGGAATTGGTTGAGAGGAGGAATGGGGAATGACTGGCAGGAGTAAGGTTATGTTGCAGAAATTCTGATTGGATTTACTTGTGAGAGTTGGGATACCTAGCTCAAGAAAGAGAGTGGTAGCTCTACCTTGCGAGATGAGCTAGGAGCTAGAGTATTCTAGTTGTGGTTGCATGTGGCCCCTTTGCATCTCGAGGGGCTAAGGGGGAAGAAGAGTACCCCTAACGTTGGTTGGGAGATACCAATGAATTCTTCACGGTTAGCAAGCAGACGAAGAAAGGGAACGCCCGTCGCCAAGGATCATCATCAAGCTTATCTTCATCGGTCACGGTATTTCATTTGAGTTGCAATGTACTAAGTTTTTATTGTATTTTAATTAAAGTTGCAATGCATTAAGTGTTTATTGTGTGTGTGTGGGTGTGCGTGCGTGTGTGTGTGTGTGTGTGTGTGTGTGTGTGTGTGTGTGTGTGTGTGTATTTGTGGTATTCTCAACGTTTTTATTGCGTGCAATCTTTGCATTTGTTGCACATTTTCCCAACGATTTTGGTTACCTTTTCCCAACGATCTGGTTGATTTTTTTGCAGCGATTGGGTCTCTTTAAACCTCTATGATTTCCTTGTTACCTAGTGTTGTCTTCATTTCTCATCGATTCTTTTAACTTGTTACCCTACGATTTTTCCTTTCCAATCTCTATGAATGGCATGCAACCTTAGTGAATTTATGGGTACTAGATCCCTACGATTTCTCCCTTGCTTTGTCTCTGTGGTTGGTAGTTATTTTTTTCCCAAATTTAGAGTTCTTCTTGGCGTGTTTGGTTCCTAGATTTATCTCTGCCTTTTTTATGTGTAAATCGTGCCCAGCTTGTGGGGGAAGATAGCATGCATTTTTACCATCATATCTCTACGTTTTTTTATGTGTAAATCGTGCCCAGCTTGTGGGGGAAGCTAGCATGCATTTTTACCATCATATCTCTATGTTTTTTTATGTGTAAATCATTCCCAGCTTGTGGGGGAAGCTAGCATGCGTTTTTACCATCATATCTCTTTGTTTTTTATGTGTAAGTGTGCCCATCTTGTGGGGGAAACTAGTATGCATTTTTTCCATCTTGTATCTTTGCATTTTTGGGAGGGGTATGGCTCCACACCTTCACACTATTGACAACAACTTAGCTCATTTCTCTCTTCGTTTTTGCTCACTATTTTTGCCTAGAAATTTCCTCATTATCTCTGCATTGTTGGGGAATTCACCAACTCTGTGTTTTCCTTCATGTCTCCGAGTTATTTAAGGTCCCTTCATTTTCCTTATTCCTACACTTTTTCCATCATTAGAAGATGCCCTGCACATTGGAGTGTCATTTAGTTTCATTTGATTTTAGTTAGTAATATTCAAAGGCAGATATCTTCTTTTTAAACATGATCGCCTAATTTAATATGTATCCTTTGATATCTAGAAGTCTTCAAATGTAATATTTGTTGTTAAGTGTCATTTTATATCTCAATGTTAAAAATGTAAATTGATATGGGTTTCCTTTGCAATTAGTAAATCAACCACATGCAATTCATGAAGCCTAGATTTTAAATTCCATTTTGATAATACTTGTAGAATCTTTTTACATAGGCCTTCTATACAATATGTTTATGCAGTAGAAATTCAATCATGTGAAGGTGTGCCTTTAGATAAGATCTGACTTAATTCATAGTGTTTATTAATACAAGTATGGTTTTGTTTCCTTCTAGTCCTCTTGGTAGTTCTAGGCATATGAATTGGTAAATTATAATTGAAGGTCCTTTAGGGAGCACATTCCAACCAATTTAATGTTTGTAATTTTTAAGACTCGTGGAATCTTTATCTTTTACCCATCTAATATCCTAATTTTGATTTCTATTATCAATGGTATTATAGTTGACCTGGGTTCCTTCATTTGTGGGTCCTTTAATTATTTAATTAGAATTGTAAGTCAACTTGGAATTTCTCCTTAGTATTGTTATTAAGACTCGATATTTTGGTTTACAGATGGATACATAATATAAGAAATGTTAACTTAATGTATGGTTGAGAGGATCCATCCTCGCATAGGTTCTCATAATTGAAAATTTAATACAATGAATGATTGTTTAGATCTTAGACTTCTTGTGCACATTGAAAATTTAATATAATGAATGATTGTTTAGATCTTAGACTTCTTGCGCACAATGAAAATTTAATATAATGAATGATTGTTTAGATATTATACTTCTTGCGTGAAATGAAAATTTATGTGATGAATGATCGACTTCATGTGATTAGATTTCCTCATGCTATGAATAAAAAATTATGATTACTCTTGTGCCTTAAATCAATTTGATAGATGATTGCATTTATGTGATTGGGATCTTGCGCCATGAATATAATTGATCATTTCTCTTGGGCCTTGAATTTAATGTGATGTATGATGGTTACGTGATTAGTTACAATACTTGCGCACCACGAATTAGATGTGATGTATGATGATAAGTTCATGATGATCCTTACACTTGAATAATTGATGTTTAGGTTGTTGGATTGATCTAGTTGATTGTGGATTGATTGTATTAGTGGGATTTAGACACCTCCTTGTTCCTAAGAACAATCGCTATCCCTGAGACATTAAATGGTCAAAATCAATTGGATCCCGGGCTTGAGCGTTTCTTATGTGTCTTGGAGATCCTAACCTTGCACGGTAGGTTGGGTGGGTAGTATCTTTATGTCTTCTTGATGTTATCTTGATGTTATGATTATGTTATCTCATGTTATCCTTGTGTTATCCAATGACTATCTTTATGTGATGAGTTGAGCGATTAAAAGTATTGATGATTCCAGTTGATCGTGATGAGTTGATCTTGCGTCGCCATTCATGATGCTTGTTGATTATGTGTTGTTATTCAAATATGATGATGTGTGATTTTATGTCGTTACTATATATGTTGATGCATCGGTTGCGATGTTATTTGATTATGACGATGAGACGCTTGTAATTCCTTTAATTATGATGTCATTGATTATGCGTTGTTGAATTATGTGTTGATGCTAATTTTCCCTATGCTTAAAAAAGAAAATTACCTAGTGTGCTTCACTTTTTCTTAGGCGTAATGGAGGGTCGTTACAATTCTCCATGGTTATGAAGTTAACATCTAGGCAGATGGGCACATATTGGCTCAACATAGTTCACAAGACAAAACCTTAATTAAAAAGGATATCAACATGGATCAATAATATCTCATTTCCTTGATATTATTTTGTTGAATATTTTACTCATTAACTCGAGAAATCTAAGCACTAGATTCCTAATTCAATGACTTTACAAGCAACAAGTTGATTTTGTTTGTTTTTAAAGAACATGACAAATACAACTAGTTTGTTTTTAAAAAACATGACAAATACAACTAATGAACATTAGTCATCTATCTATATATCTCATAATCAACCCTTACCTAACCCTTATCTAATGAATATACATTGTATGGAGACGAAGTTTCTATGATTAACATTACATATATTATTTGGCATAATTCACAAAAATAAACCCTAATTACAATGCACATTGACATAGATCAATAATATCTCATCTCCTTGATATTATTCTATTAAATTTTTTATTTATTAACCTACAAAATCCAAACATAAACAATGTATAGCATATATAATGTAATGACTTTCAAAGTTTAATTCACTAATTCTTAAAAAACATTACAAATATCACTAAAGATTCCAAAAGTTTAAAACATACACGGAAATACAATCTTAAGAATGTTAACCAAAAATATTTTAAAAACATTCCGAAACCAAAAAAAAATTACAAAATCTTTAATAAAATTACAAATATCACTAAAGAGTATTATTCAAATCTCTAAATATCTCTTCATCAACCTTTACATAATATTTACCTAATAAATATAGGTTTCATTATAAATAAATCAACCCTCCATATATCTCTTTCTACGACATCTTATTCTACAAACAAACAAAAAATTATTCTATAACATTAACTACAAAACAATGTCACCATTACATCATTGCTAACAAAAATTGAATTTGATTAGGTCTACTCATGAACCCTCGTTTTTCATTAAATACATCACTTTTTTTTTTTTCTTTCTTTCTGCTTCCTTTCAAAACTCAATGATATAAAAAACTCAACATTGATTTAATTTATTAAACTAATTTATAAACTTTTTACATAATTTGCATTAATTAATTTTCACATTTTCTTTTTGGAGAACCTCTTCATAAGAAAACCTTGCCAAGTTCACATTGATTTAATTTATCATACTCATAGTTTTTATGTCCTTTTTAAAGAAAAAGGTTTGCCAAGTCAAATCATCACGTCCAAAATGTGATCTCAATTATGATCATATCCTTTTTTTAATTAAAAAATATTTTTGATTTTTACATGTCTTTCCGGTGCAAATATATTAATGTTTAAATAAATTTGTTTTTATAGTTTAATTTATTAAAAATGTTTACTTTTAAATGTGAGTAAAATACATCAGTTTATTATCACTTATTAATTTATATAAAAAAAAATATTGCAAATATATTAATGTTTAAATAAATTTGTTTTTATAGTTTAATTTATTAAAAATGTTTACTTTTAAATGTGAGTAAAATACATCAGTTTATTATCACTTATTAATTTATATAAAAAAAAATATTACAAAAGTTACTTAACCATAAAGTAATTTTTAAAAATTATCTTAAATAACCAAGATACTTTGTTAGCTAATTTTCAAACTCAAGGTTCACAAATTTGTCTAACAAATGATCGATGTAGTCTAGTCTAGTAATGTTGAAATTTTGAATGTTTCAACCTTAAAAAAAAATTATGTCTCACCTAATACATGTTTCATATTTCCATGGAATGTAATGAAAAAATTGCAAAGTGTAGTGTCTACAAAATTCATTAAGCATTTCATTATTGAATATTCATTTTATGTAGTGAAAAAATAGCAAAGTGTAGTGTCTACAAAATCTATTAAGCATTTCATTATTGAATATTTGTTTTAGATATCAAATAAATGGCTTGGTTAGACAATTATAAAAAAATTCAAAAATTTTTATAAGGACTCTAAAGAGATAGTTGTCATCCACCAAGTCAGATGGATTCTACACCTTTACTAGTCATCTATAGAGTTCATGAGGTTGGTGTTTTTGAGGAGGAGGTTATGCACACTTAGCCTTTCACACTTTCCTAGCAAACCCACATATTTAGGATTCTATGGATTCCTTCATGATTTGGTATACTACATGAATGATTCTAGATTTACAATGGAATAAAAAAGGTACAAAGCAAGCCACAACAAACCCCTATCACATTATCCAACTCATCTCAAGTTGGGTTGACTGCTAATCTTCAAAGAGTGTCTCATTATTAGGAAGAGACCTCACTAGGGTGCATTAGAAATGTTGGTGTTTATCAAACATGGGAATCCAAATTTGTGTAGCATTTACAACCTTCTTGACTAATGTTGCAATGTCCTCTTTAGTTGCTTCTTCTAGGAAGGCTTCTCTATGAGGATATTGATAAGGTCAAATCCTGTGCATTGCTTTTCTTTACCTCAAGGTAGTGTTCCTAGGATTTTTTGTGCACTTCCCTCACCATATTTTGTAGATTCTTTTGTTTGTCCTTAAGCACATATATTTGATAATACAAGTTCTTTGTTTCATTGGCCTTCTTTACACTCATTTTATATACAACTTCATGTGTCAAACGATTATACTCCATGTGTCTAGTCTCCAACACAACATTCATGGCCTTATCTTGAGGCTCCACATTCTTCCTAACATTCATTATCTTGATTCATAGGATCTAACTTCAGGTCGATAGCTTATTCAAACCCTACAACATTTCTTAAGATTAAGTAAGGGCATGTGACTACTTCTAGCTTCATCCTATGTCGCTCAACCATTGCATTAGTGTGTTTATAATTCTCATCCCTTTTGGATTTGTCTTGCACTTTGTTGTTGATCACTTTCTCTATGTAGGTTGTCTTTTATGTTATACTACTTCGTAGAGAATTCTTGTTGTGAGCTATGTGGTAGAGGATGATGGTGACCTTATGGACTAGATACCTTTATTCTTCATCCAACTCTTATGTCTCTTTTATATATGAGAATATGTCTATGAAATAGTCCTATAACTTATGTGGAAATAGTACTATAATTTTTTTTGGACCTTAGTCCTTGCTTTGTGGACTTGCTACTCTTGCACTATAAAATCCTTTGCTTATTTCTTGAGGTTTTTCTTATCCTTTGCATCAACATTTAGTTTCTTTTGTATTTACTTGATTTTACATTTTGCATGCTCCTTGATGGCATGGAGCTCATCCCTTTCATGACATAAAATGATCACATATCATTTTAGCTTGTGTTTTGTTCAATTGCAACATGTATTCGTTTATAGGCACGGCCAGTAATTAATTTAATATCTGAACTTGCAACAATAAAAGTGAGGGAACCTTAGATAAATCTATCACTGACATGATGTAAGTTTGTTCTAGTTATTTATGCTCAATGAAAAGGAAGGATCATGTTGTGATATAAGAAATGCATAGATGATCATCTCCCATTTAAATCAAGGCTTGGTTCTATGAGTCTTTTGTCGATTCCCTTAATCCTTCATTGTGATTGGATCTGAAACCTACTAAATGCAAGAGAGAATTCAGTTTGTAAGCCTCCCTTGGCATCGCTAGTTGATAAAGCACAACACCCTCCAAAAGATTAGATTGAGTCTTCGTAGAATCCATATTTGATTTTCTATAGAAGTAGTCTTTTGTGATCTCCTTGCTTCTTAATTCCCTCACAAATGGCACCGATCCATATATTTCTCCTAGACTTTCCACTAAGCTCTACATAGAAGGTTTGTTGATTTGTTGCACAGCCTTAGCAAGGACATTCACCTTACTTTTAGGTCAACGCCAATTTCTTGGGTTGAGTTGTAATTGATATAATGACTTTTACAATCGATGTAGAGTACCCTACAAAGGCTAACAATGCTTCATCACTGGATTCAAGATATATATACAAGAAGAATCTCGTGGGACATGCTTGTGTTTGTACTTGTATTTATGTTATGTTAGCAAAAAGTGGTTGGGACATGTGTGCACTTCATTTTTGTGTCAATGCTAGCGAAAGAAATCGACCATGTTTGTGTGTTTTCTCATGCTTGCATTAGACTTGCTAGTGAAAATAATTTGGACATGCTTTTGTTTGTGCTCATACTTGTGTAAATGCTAGAAAAAGTAGTTGGGACATGCATTTGCTTGGTGTTTTCATTAGTGTTAGAAAAAGTAGTTGTGGCATGCTTGTGTTTGTGCTCTTGTTTAAGTTAATGCTAGCCAAAGTAGTTGGAACATTCATGTGCTTGGTGTTTGCATTAGTGCTAGAGAAAGTGGTTGGTCAAATGACTTCGATAGGGGCATATATAGGGTTAAATGTATCATTGCAAAAATTTTGAGGTTTAAAATGGTCCTCCTAAGGACAATTATAAAATAATAGTTAAAATAATAAAATAAGAGTTATGATTTTTCAAATGGAAAAAACAAAAAAAACTACATTTTCTTAATCATATTTTCAACTTATTACTGATGTATTTATTCAAATTTCAAGTGTAAGCACCCTTTAGATGTGAAATTAAATTCCACATCCAACAAGTACCCACATTACATACTTTTAATCGACCCACAATAAACTAAATTGGAAATAGATGAAAATAAAACATGTTTCTTTTCAAGAAACAAATTCAAAGTGTTATTTTCGTCTCATTCAAAATTATATATCATTATGTAGTACTCAAATTATATTATATGTTTTTTAATTTTTTATTCCTTATCATGCATTTGTATGATTGAATATGTGGTGTAGATATCTTATCCCTTTGGACATGCTTTAAAAGCACATACTTATATTTTTTGATATTTCTATATAAAAAATGGGGTCAATTAAAGCAACCACCGCAAATAAATAGCCCAAGCACAATAACATCAACGAAAATACTAATAGTATGAAACCAAAATGTGCCACGAGATTTTTTCATAAAAACAAAACAATCAAACAAACAAATAATCCATACACTTTAACATCAACTAAAATATCAACAATTTCAAACAAAAAACAATACCACAAGACTTTCCCATGAAGAGAAAGATTATTTAGTCATTTTCTTTGTTTATATATATGAAGAGAAAGATTAATTAACGGAGAAAAAGGTACATAGTGTTTAAAGACCATGATATAATAACATCAAAATCGAACATCATAATAACAACAAATTGTATTACTAAAAGTTACAAATAATATTAAATTATGACATATATCACTCGTAAAACAACATGCCCTATCCATCATTCATACCTTGTGTCCATTAGCTAACAATTATTCATACGTTGTATCCATGAATAAGGTGTTACTTCAAAGTACGTTACATGTGAAGGGATGTGCCACACCACTTGGAATATCATTATTTCAACAATAAGTAAAAAATATCATTAAGCTAAATTTATTAGAGAGCTTCACATATTAGCATTATGGATGTATTATAAGGATTAAAGATAGAGCTTCACATATTAGCATTATGGATGTATTATAAGGATTAAAGATGTCTCATTATGGATGTATTGTAAGGAATAAAGATGTCTCATTATTTTTATTATATAGTTTAATTCATTTTCAAAGAAAGTTATTACACAGTCTAACATCCAATAACATTAAAGGTCTTTCATATTAGTATTTAGGAATATATGAAGAGATATATTAGATCATGTCTATATTCATATGATCACTTAAGTTCAGATCTTTTATATTTTCTAGAGTTTAGTCATATGCATAATATAAATTCAAATTTTTAGATTTTTTATATTTTCTAGAGCTTAGTCTTATACATAATATAAATTCAAATTGTATTATATTTTTTTTTCTTGATTGTAAAATCTTAAAAGGGATTAATTTTCCCATTTTTCCCAATATATCTTTGGTCAAGCTTAATCTTGTATTTTTGTTTTTCTCATTTTTTCATCTTTTTCCTACTCAGTCTTCTTAAGCTAATTCTTGACGTACGTTTGTTTTTCTAAAATCAATTTACGCATTCCCTTTTTCTTTTTTATATTTTTTTTCTTAGATCTTGTTACCCCCAGACTAGGGGTAACTAAGGAGATGACGTCTCGAGGCCCGCAAGTAGCAGACATGGAGTGTTGAGAGCCATATGACCGATAGAACCCACATTTAGCAGATAGATCCCCTCCTCTCCACCACACATCACCACTCGTTGTCAGCAGCATAGCAGCGTCTGCCACACCTTCTTGGCCCCTAAAAGACAACAAGTCTTGCTTCATGAGGTAACAAGTCAACTCTCATGGTAAGTGACACTTTAATATTTGAAGCATTCGAGCATGTTGCAAAGAGTCATTTCTTGATTATTGAGCGTTTGCTTGGAAATTATACCTTTTTCCTAATTTCACCTTGGTGCTTGACATGGTATCCTAGTAAGTTGGTCACCCTCGGGAAAAGGGTTTTTACTGGGGGGGTGTCCTTGAAGGGTCATCATACCATTCTCACTCATACTTACCACTTCCCACACTTCATCCCCTCCTTTTCCTCATCTTTTTGGTTTTTGGGTTCATTTACCCCAAGAAGGATCTGTACCTCATTTCATGGGAAGAAAGGGGATAAAGGCCCATAGGTGTTGCAACTAGCACTATAAGAATAAAAATCCATAATCTATCCTTCTAGATGCTCGCCCTAAGGTCCTGAGATCCATGAACCACTTCTCTATAAGAAAAAGGGGAACTTTTAAAAGAAAAAAAAAAGTGTCCCGCTTGATGGGGGATTGCATTGTGGTGTTCTTTAATTTCCGGTGCACATGGCACTCAATGCGTTCTAACTTCAACTGGCACTACGGTGCTCTTTTTCTTTCCACTACACATAACACTCAATGTTCAGATCATAAAAAAAAGAAGCAAATAAAGGGCTTGGAAAAATGTTGCATTGAAAACAAGGGATGTAACACACCCTCAACAAAGGCACCCATAAATGAGACAATATGAGCCCTTGATGTGTCAAGAACCCCATGCCCAAGCGTAATTCCCCCCAATTTAGCTCATACTCATTACATGGTCTAGAGAGGGTCTTCTTGGAAAATATTCCTTGACTTGGGGGTTGGCCTACCTAATAGGGCACCATGACACCCTTGCCATACCTAAATTTGACAAAGTTTATAAGGTCTTTGAGCATTTGTTTAATTTGAAAAGGGGGGGCTTAATGCACTTGCTTGGGTGGTTCTTTTATTAAATGTGGCTTACTTGGCATGATTCATATGACTTGTGGACCCTTGGAGGTTATATTTGCTTGTCTTTGCAGGACCTTTCTCGATGAAAGTCATTCATGAA
This sequence comes from Picea mariana, assembly GCA_032191745.1. Classification (NCBI taxonomy): domain Eukaryota; kingdom Viridiplantae; phylum Streptophyta; class Pinopsida; order Pinales; family Pinaceae; genus Picea; species Picea mariana. Next base: position 42,719 of record JASDQU010103530.1, on the reverse strand, counting down.
GGAACTAAGCCACTTGGACCTTCATAAGGGCTTGAAATTAGTGGAATACTAAGAGGGGGGGTGAATCATTATGAGCACTTTATTATCACTTTGAACCACAATATGTAATCATTAATTTCATTAGCAGTATATAATCAATATATCATGAGCAATATAAATCAACATAGCATAATAGACATCCACTGAAACACAATACACCGAGATTTATGTGGAAACCCAAGTGGGAGAAAACAACATAATGATTTTCTTATATATCAAAAGAATACTTTCATTGGAAGCACCAGCTTCCCAATTCTCCAGCTGCAACTGGAAGGAGGCTACAACCCCCTATTTACAAGCTCCAACCCGAAATACGCTACAACTTGCTAAATTCTCTAGCTCCAACCAGAAGGAGGCTACAACCCCTTGATTCTCAAGCTCCAACCTAAAGGAAGCTCCAACTCCTTGTGTTCTCCGTCACCAACCGGAAAGAGGCTACAACCCCCTTTCCATGTCCCATCCTGTTGCCCTGAAATATAAGTGTATACCAAACTGTCACTACCTAAATCACTACTATTGATATATCAATCAACCAGTCACCAACAATGTCACATCAACCTGTCACTATCAACCTGTCATTGTCACATCAACCTATAACATCAACCTTTCATTGTATCATTAACCTATAACATCAACTTGTCACTGTCAATGTATCCAACCTGCCACTGTATCATCAACCTGTAACTAATCATCAACATAACCTGTACTATACCATCCATCAACCGTGTACCAACATATGTACTATAGCATGCATGAATCATGTACCATAAGATATGTCAAATGTAAATACCATAACATCAATGATGAGTAGCCAATCAAATCATGAATAGAACCGCTATCATATACCATACCATCAATCATGTATAGATCTATACCATATCATCAATGAAGTGCCTCAAAGTGCATATGCCACCATACAACAAGTGTATACCTCATCCATATACTAACATCCCAAAAATATTAACCATAATCACCATGTCATATGCCAAACCAGATATAAGGGCATACCTCACTTAACCATGTAGCCAAGATGTACCTCAATCATGTGCCAATGCCAAAACATGCCTCAAGCATGCACCATACCGTAACCAAGTATAACCTTCAAAACAATCACAAAAACATACTTGTACCTCTATCACTGAATTGATACATAGAAATGTTGACATGTAAGCTTTCTTCTAACTTCAGGGACCTGGTACAAGCATTTCCCCCAAATTGTCTCGTGCTCGCAAAACTAAGACATGATGTCATGCAAGGCCTCACGTGATAGGTATTGTGCAACTCATGGGGATGCATCGCGGGACACTAGTTGTCTTACCCATGAGGATCATCCAATTAGTGTTTTTACATAAAACCCTAGCTCTCCTCTGCAATCCTGAAACTCCTGCACTTCACACTTTTCGCTACTTCATATTTCATCGTCGCAGACTTTCCAAATAGATCACTAGTTCACTAGAAGATATTCAATAGAATGAGTGAGTGGATGTACTTGTGAAAGACTTCTTGATGTGTATACATACTTTTTCTAGGTAACCTCCTTCCTTAATTTAAGGACTTCTTAACTTTCTTGTTGCAACCACTTTACCCTTAATTAATTCTTGTTACAATGGTTTAGGGCTTCTAGACCATTCTTTGGGGATTCTAAATTTGCAAGGCCATAAATCCCTAACCGTGAGGAACTACGTGGCATACTACATATCACCAGAAACAACATGACGAGGAATATCCATCCATGGGTGAGTTACCTGGATTCACACTGTCCTTCATGGCCTTTTTCCTTGATCAACTTCGGGTTCCATAACCATACCAATGGGGCCACCAGACTTCTTCAAGGGTTGACATCAATGACGACCAATCTTTCAACAATATCCCCCTTTGGCATCGATGGCAACACTAATGGAATGGGAACACTCATGCTCCTTCTCATTCTCCCCCTATCTTCATGCATATGTTCTTTCTCTATGTTTCCATGCGTTTCTTCTTTCCTTGCCCCTTTGACATTAATGGAAAAGTGTAACTCTCCTAGGGACTGCTCCCTCTATCTACGAGCCTTTGATTTTTCTGCTGACTTTCTCTTCATGGTGCTTCCTCATGCAAATATTTGATGTATATGAAAAACATTCAAAATATTCTTTACTTGGCATATTCATGTCGTATGTTGCTCTCTCCCCGTCTTACTGTGTCTGAATATGTGTGGATCACTGTGAGGAAAAAACTACTCCAAGTTTCTATCAAAGATACTCAAATTTCTCCCTCAGAAGAGGTTTAGTGAATATATCTGCAATCTACTCTTTTGTCCCAATGTATTCTAGCTGGATGTTCTTCTCTATAGCCTATTCCGGTAGAAAGTGATACTTTATCGGAATGTGTTTCGTCTTGGAATGCAACACTGGATTATTGGAGATAATGATAGTGTTGGTGTTGTCACAAAATATTTAAATGGGCTTATCATACTTCACTTGTATATCTTGCAGGGTTTTCTTCATCCAGAGAACCTGAGTGCAACATATTGCTGCTACAATATATTTTGCTTCTACTATGGACAAATATATTGATGGCTATTTCTTGATCAACTATGATACCGGAAACTCACCCAAATAGAAATTTGCTCCACTTGTACTTATTCTATCGTCAATGATACCTTCCCAATTTGCATCTGTGTAGGTGACCAAAGATAGATCATTCCCTTTTGGATAACATAATCCATACTCTTGTGTTCCTTTGAGATATATGAATATTCTCTTTACTTCCATAACATGTGTTTCCTTTGGTGCCGCTTGAAACCTTGCAACCTATCCAACTGCATGCATCACATCTGGTCTAGATGATGTAACATAGAGTAATATGCCAATCATCGATCTATAAAGTCTCTAATCTGCATCTTTAGAATCAACATCCTGGCTTAACTTGCAATTGGTTTGCATAAGAATACTCACGGGTTTCCAATCTTCCATTCCAAACTTCTTTATCATTTCTCTGAAATACTTGGTCTGGGAGATGAAGATACCTTTATCATGCTGTTATATTTGTGATCCAAAAAAGAAAGTCAACTCACCAAGCAAAGGCATTTCAAACTCATTCTACATTGCTCTGGAAAAATTCAGACTCATCATGTCATCATCACTTTCGAAAGTAATGTCATCTACATCATCTTCAATTATCAATATACTGTCTCGATCCAATTTTATGTAGAGATTGTTGTCTGCATTGCCCTTCCTGGATCCTTGTTGTTGTAGATACATGTCCAATATTGAATACCATGCTCTGGGAGCATGTTTGAGTCCATACAATTATTTCTTCAATATGAAAACATAATCTTTCTTTTCTGATAGTATAAACCCTTCTGGTTGTTCGATGTAGACTTCTTATCATTATCCATTTAGAAATGATGATTTTACATCCATTTGATACACCTTTATTCTTTTGGAACAAGCATAGGCTAACATCAATCTGATTTCTTCCATCCTGGAAACTTGAGCAAAGGTTTCTTCAAAATCTATACCTTCAACTTGAGTGCATCCTTTGCATACTAAACTTTCTTTGTTTCTGGTTATTTATCCATCCTCGTTCAATTTGTTTATGAATACCCACTTTGTAACAATCACATTCTTGTTCTTTGGTCTTGGAACTAGTTCCCATGTGTCATTCTTCTCTATTTGATCCAATTCTTCACCCATAGCCTTGATCTAGTATTCATCATTGTTGGCTTCCTCAAAACTGCTTGGTTCAACTGTAGATAACAATGCTACGTTTTGTTGTTCTGGTGAATGTATTCTTCTTTAGGTTTCAACTCTTGTATCTTTATTCCCAATAATCTGTTATGGTGGATGATTTTTCTACACTCTTCAGCTAGGTATATTTGGAGGTATATGAAGATCTTGTTGTTCATCTCCTTCTTGCTCTACTTTTGGCTTCTCTTCTTCGTTTGCTGCTTCTTCTTCTACTTCTTCTTCTTTCAAATATTCTATGTCATTTTTCTCTTCTGGATCTTTGCTTCCTTCTTTGATATTTCATCTACTTGTTTCGTCAACCGTCACATTGATGCTTTCCATGATTCTATTGAGTCTTAGATTGAAGCATTTATATGCTTTGATTTTGCTTGAGTACCCAACCGGTATGCCTTTATAAACTCGGGAGTCAAATTTTTCAATCCTGCCATCTTCTCGTTTGATGTAGCACTTGCGTCCAAACACTCTAAAATAGTTCACATTCGTTGATCTTCCTTTCCATAAATCGTAGGGAGTCTTATCACTGTTAGTTTTGAGCATTCCTCTATTCAGGATATCAACTGTTGTATGTACTTCTTGTGCCCAAAATATGTCACCCAACCTAGAATATTTCAACATGGTTATGGCCATTTCCTATATTGTTTTGTTCTTCCTTTCGACAAATCCATTTTGCTGAGGTGTCTTGGCTGCTGAAAACTGTCTTTTTATTCCATGTTCACTAGAGAAATCCATGAATTCCTTTGATGTAAATTATCCTCCATTGTCTGATCTCAAGCACCTGATTTTCAAATCTTTCTCAGTTTCAACCATTTCTTTATATATCATGAAGTGTTTGAATGCCTCTGACTTCTCCTTGAGAAAGCACACGTCATTCTTGTGTAGTCATCAACTAGTAACATAAAGTATTGTTCGCCATTTAATCCCTCCATTCTGTTGGTCCACATAGATCAATATGTACAATCTCTAATGGTTTAGTCGTGGAGTACTCTTTTCGTTTGAACTTGGTCCTGTTTTTTTTTCCCTGTAGACAATGCTTACATAAAGTGTTTGTTAGCTTTGAAATCTCAGGCATTTCTTTTACTGCTTCCTTTATGCTGATTTTGAAAACATTATCAAAGTTCATATGACCCATTCTTCTGTGCCAGGGCCAACTTTCATTTTCCTTTCCCAAGAAACATCTCTCCTTTCCAATTTTGTTTAGAACATATATGTTGTTTGGAGTTGTTATAGCTGTACCCACCAACCTGGTTGATCCTTCTTTCCTTATCTCACATTTTTTTGAGTCAAACAAGAGTTTGTGTCCTTGATCACACATTTGAATTAGACTTAGTAGATTGTGCTTCATATCTTCGACCAGTAGAATGTTTTTTTCCATGGCATCTTTGCTTCCAAGCATGATTGTGCATTTTCCTATAATTTTGGCTGAGTTGTCTTTTCCAAATGAAACTGATCCATCTTGTTCCTTCCTTAGAGTTAGAAACATGTTCTTGTCACTTGTCATATGCTTTGAAAAACCACTGTCAACATACCATCCACTCTTCCTATGTTGGGCTTGTAGAGAAAGTGAGCATTTTTCAGAGTTGAATTGTTCCCACTTTCTTCTCCATATCCTTTGTGGTTCCTCTTTATGATTGTTGATTTTATGCTTTGGTTCTCTTGAAGGAACAATAAATATACAATATTTGGCCAAGTGTCCAAAATTGTTGCACTTTTAGCATTCTACTTCATCACTCAATGATCCAAAACCGTTGTAGTTTTTGTTCTGTGTTTCATGAGGCCTTCTTGGATAGCTATTATTTGAGTAGCTTTCATAGTTGCTTATGGTCTTGGCATAGGCCCTACAATTTACATCTTTGTGCCCAAAATTGTTACTTGAATAACATAAGCCAAGAAAAATAGTTTGATACCTGGAGGTGGTAGATCTTCTGAATGGTGTTTCTCTTCTGAATTATTCTTCTTCTTGAGGTCCTTCCATTGTCGGTCGTTGCTAATTATGAATTCTGAATCTTCTAGGTGGTGGTTCTCCTCTATGTTCTTCTTCTTTTCCTTCTTCCTTCTCAGAACAACCTTTGATGGTTTCTCCATAACTTCTTTGTCCTGCATCATGTTTCTTTGTCTTGGAGCTTGAACCTTTATCATTTTGCATTTGGTTGTATCCTAGCCTGGATACAACTACAACATTCTCTTCCATTGAAACAAAAAAAATTATAAGGACAAAACCGTAAATGAATAATTAATAAAAATTAGAAGTACAAAATTTATAAGTACAAAATTATTAAGTATATGATTAATATACATCCATTTTACTATCGTGGGCCTCAGTCATAGGAACATCTTGGGGATGCACTCCACTGGGATGGGGCTCCTGGGGAGCACCATGATCTTCTGGTTGCGCTACACTATCAACGCTTTGTTGTCTAGTGCTAATGGTTTCATTGATAGTGTTTCTCCCATGATTAAAACAAAGTAATACATTAAAGTTATGAACGATATCAAACATTTACGTATTTTATAAGTAATGAAAGGTTAATGTAGATTGATTTTTATTTACCTTATCCCACAAACTGGATCTTGGGGTCTGCCCCATGCTTTTCCTACGATCAACCATGGCTTTATAGCCGTACTTGTAACCAATTTGGAGGTATTCCTCCATGGTTTCAGTTCTGAGGTCGTCGCCCTGCATTGCATAAGAACATGTTTTTTTAATGTTTTTGGCTGCAATAAACTGAAAGTTGTAAGGCGATACAAATAATATTCTTAAGATGTTTGGGTACTTACGATTCGTGACTGTAACCTCGAGTAGCCGCCTTGGCCTAGCTTGTGTTTTCCATGTTTGGATATCCTTTCTTTGGTTGCCTTTGAAGTGTCAGGAAACCTATCATCAAAATTTTCAAGTATGTTATATACTACACTTTTATTTAGATCTAAAGAAAATTAAAGGTATTGAAATCAAAATATTGTAATTTACCTTGGGGTACCAATTTTTTTTCTCCTGATTTTTCAATATCTTTTATTTTTCATCATCAATGATTGTCTTCCACTCCCTATATGGAATTGAGGGAGGACGCTCATACCTAGGGTTTCCTGCCAAGCATCGTCTATAAACATCCCACATATATTTTAAATATTCGTCTGTTGCAGAGGTGACCGATTTTTTATTGAATGTGTCTACTCCAAATAGGCCTTCGAGATAATCCATAAGTTCTTTTTTAAGGTTGGAATTCTGGAAATTCCACCTCATGCGTAAGGTTTCCCAAAAAATCAACAATGCCTTGCTCTCCAGGTGCCTATAAAAATGGTCGTTTCTCACACACAAAAAGATATGATCATTAATTTAAAAATAATAATCTAGATGATTTGTGTATGATATTGACAACATGAAACAGTTAAAATAAGAAAAACTACCTGGGAGTCTTATTTGTTTTAATGGAAGTCTGTTATCGTCGACCAAAAATGTGCACAAAAGGGTCCCCATGTTGGTCACACGTCTAGCTCTAGGAAATGCAACCATGTCAACCACATCGTCAACCTCATATCTGTCACCACCTCTAGAGCTTGACCATTGTGGGGATGCCTAGCGATGCATGTCATGGATCCTATCTAAATTAGGTGTGGAAGATGGAGAAGTAAACAATACTCTAGCAATTGTATGACAGCCCACATCAGGACTCTGTGGCATCTCTACAACGCCACTACTACCAACATCAGGTTGATCAGGATCCAAAAATATCTTTATAAAAAACTATTTTTTTTTCTTCGTGAGATAATGTAAAAGTTAAAAAACAAAGTTTCATAATTGAACATATGAGTACATTAAAAAAAAAAACTTTAAATTATGGTTATTACCTTATATGTGTTAATCTATGACATAAGGATATTGATCCTTTCTAGGATGCCAAGAGTTTGATCTAGATGGTCTAACAAGCTATCAAGTTCCTTGTTCGCTTTAATTATCTTTCTTTTTATTAATACCATCGGATCAGGGGATGAATACAACCCCTCCTCATCGGCGGAATCATGATCAACATGGTCTGCCAACTACATATAATTTCAACATGAAAATCAATGTTATTTAATTTATATAAACAAATGAAATAATTGATCGCCACATAAATAAAATTATATAAATAAATAATAAAATTCACGTAAAATGAAAGTCGAATTTGATAATTAATTGCATGTTCTGCGGTTGGCCCTTTTCCATAGTCATCCTGCCACATTATAATATAATATAATTAAAACCCCCAAATAGTGAGTAGTCCATCCTCAACCTAGTTCCAATTTTTGAACTTTTTTTTCTATAATCAAAGTTCTAAACCCTTGCACACACCCCCAAAAAGTAAATTAATCAATGTCTAGAGGGAGTGCCCAGCTTGATGAAGTCAAAAGGGGTACCAAGTGGTAGATTTGACTCTTTCCATCCATGAAACAAGGATAAAGTAAAAATTAGATGAGGAGCACCCCATGTAAAAGGTGTTATAATAATTGCTTAGCACACATGCTTGAGGAATGCCCTAGCTAAGGAGAGGACATATGCTAGCTAAACCATAAGAACGTGGTTTAAAAGTCATCTTGGAAGGAACGCTCCACCTTATAAGAAAATATAAAATGATTGTATGGCATGATCAAGGATTATGTATGCAAACAAAGAGGATTGCTCCACTATATCAAGGTTTGAATTCTTATTTTAAGGAATGAACATGTTAGAAGATCATGGCTTGAGGAAGCACTTAAAAGGAGAGAAAAGACTTTGTCAAACCCTACTTTGAGAATCTTTCCACCTTTATTGAGGAGTGCCCAACTTAGAGGGGGTTTTCTTGGAGTTAATTGTGGATCTTGAAGAAGTTTAATAATATTTTATTTTATTCTAATACATTACACATACACTCCTCTTTATTTCTATTTTACATATAATTTTTTATGTCTATGATTTTTTTCCTTAATCATTCCAATGACTAGGCAAGTTCCCTTGGTATTTGTCTTAATCCATAGTTAAGGGACATCCTTGAAGAGGTTATTCCTTCTTATTATGTGATCATGATCCCAAAAGGGGGAAATAGGAATGTTCCTCTTCATTTGATCCAACCCCTCTCCTCTTGAATCGTTCAACTCCCTTGTAGGCTTCAATAGCCTCACAATTGTGAAATTAAAAAAGGTTCAACTCTATGTTTATCTCAATAAACATCGAATGAATGACTATGTTAAATATCTAAGAGTAATCCCCATCAACAAACTTTCTATGCACAAAGGATATTGAATCCAAAGACACTGATATGACCTCCTCATCCCTACATTTCCTTGGCTCGCCCACTGATATGATTTCTCTCTACCACTATTTTCTTCCTTCTCCCATAATAAAATTAGGTTGGTGTGATCTATATTTTTAAAAGTTAGATCTCAATGCAAAAAAATCATGTTGGGAAGGAAGGCATGATGAACTTCTTTAGATTGATCAAAATGGAATGCTTAAGGGGGTTGAGATTCTTGGTGAAGTAGATCTTTCCTAAATTCATCAACATGATGGACGAATTCTCACTGTGCCTGGACATTATGCATGCTAACAACCACCCTCCCAAACACAGGTGAGAAAACATCATCAACTCGATTCATTTGATTTATTTACAATGTGAAGGTTTTCCAAATCAATTTGGACAATAATGAAAAGTGAATGATTGTAAAAACCACTCACCATTCTCAATCGTGCTCACAGTGTTCCCTCTAGCACGGTCTCCTCTGCCCTCTGTGACTTCTGTCTCCTCAGGCGCCATGCCCTAGATCTCCTTCTCTGACGTTCCCTCACACAGATCTTAGGGTTTGGGAAGCTACTTATGGTGTTCTATTCTCATCTCTCCTTGCGGTGTGCTCTCCTCGGTTCTCCTTGGCTCTCCTCGACTCTCCTCATCTAATCTCCTTGTCTGGTCTCCTTGCGGGTTTCTCTCCTCACACATGTCCAGGTTTGAAATGTAATAGGTTTGAAATGCAATTTTGTTTTTTTGGTTTGGATTATTATATATAATTAATATATATTATAACTATATATAATTTATATATTATATAATTGATGTATATTATAATAATTAATATATTATATATTTAATTATATAATATATAATATTAATATATTATATAGGGGTTAATGTGTTAATAATCACCTAACCTAGACCTTGAATCTACACCCCCTAACCTTATAAATCATAGACCCATAACCCATAACCCTTCTAAAAACACAATGTGATTTATTCCCATTGATATGCATGTCAAAGTGAAGAAATTCAACCAAGCATGGGTAAACGGTGGGAGTAACTATGACTCTCTTAAGGTAGCCAGATGCCTCGTCATCTAATTAGTGACATGAATGAATGGATCATTAACGAGATTCCCCACTGTCCCTAGCTACTATATTCTAGAGAAACCACACCCAAGGGAATGGGCTTGGAAGAATTAACGGGGAAAGAAGACCTCGTTGATCTTGACTCTAGTCCTAACCCATTCATAGTTTGGGAAAATTAGGGCATAGTTTGAGAAAATTAGACCATAACATTTGCATTTGGGAGTCAAATTGATGATGGAAACAAGTGGGTGTGTGAGTCAAATTTGAGTCCATAAACCCTCCCATATCGTTAAGGCATGTGAATAGTCTATCTACGATCATGATGGCATAAAAATGAATGATCTTCTCTTGGTTTCAATAATAATTTATCCTCTACTGAACAAGGCCAAACGTGTGAAGGTGGAATCTCATATGGCCCCTCCCCTCCCCCTCACATCACTCTCAATTCCCCAATACCCAATCTATAAAATAGAAAATAATCGAAAGCAACCTAGCAAGATTCATGCATAGAAACTACAAAAACTAAAATTACCGAAGGTAAATAAAATTATGTGTTTGTAAATGATATTGTTAGTTTACCATATACTTTAGTATATTGGCGACTATTTTCATGTTTCACATAATAATTATACAACATGTAACATAGGATATAAAAACGTCGCATAAAACTTAAAAACATGTACTTAACCCATGACATAAGTAAATTATTTTAAGAGAATAATTCATACATATTAAAATATATAGTAACGTACTTGATCCAAATCAACATCTATATAATCATCCTTATTCTGTATCTTCTTCTTCATCGAACTCAACATCTGTATCATAATCTGGTTCAGAAACGATGTTGAAAGGATTGACAATATCATCATCATCATCAATGTCATTTTCAATCATATTTTCATCTACATCATCATCAAGAACTGCATTGTCTCCTATGCCTAGATCATGATCTTCTTTGTCTTCTTCGTTTATCGACCCTGCATCATCTTTCATCTCTATATGATCTGGTGAATTATCTTCTTCATGTACATGAGTATACTTAACTGGCCTTCCTCTTGGATCATATCTAACAACAAATGACCAATCCCTCTCACCTGGAACATTTGAGTAAAAGACCTGTTCACATTGGCTTGGAAAAACATAGCTATCATGTCCTCTTTCAAACACCGTTGTTTTAATCATCGAAAATATGTCGGCATGTTGAATAATAGTTCTTTCCTCATCGCGTTCATGCATTCGTAACGTATACCATTTGACATCGAACATAACTAATATGAAGGAATTAAAGTCACACTCAAGTATATCATTCATCCAGAGTATCTATTTTCGGATTCTCGAGGATGTTTGTCACTCCTAGAGGAAACATTAGTGACATGTAATACTGCAGTTATCCCACTATCAAAAAATTTCCTGGTTTCATCCAAGTGTTTGATGCGAAATTTACGACCATTGCACCACATAGCCTTGCGGTGTTTCAACTGCAATATGCCATATATGTAAAAGATGCATTGTCAATTAATAAATTAACATATTTATATAACTTGGAAAGCATCTGAAAAATATATAAGTACACATGTAGTCACATTAATATAATATAAAATAAATGAATAAAATGGGTAAATTTGCTTGCATGTCCATCTTTCAAATGATATTCTAAATCAATTTCCCTTTGTGTAACATTGACATCTCCATTACAGCGAGCTTCTCTAACTAATTCAAACAGTCGTTTCCATGATAACCTACGGCCATGATATTGTTTACATCTTTCAATCCATACATTCATCCAATCAAGATTGTTTGCAATTTATAAATGCAGTGCATCCCAATCTTGAGCAACTGAATAAAAAAATCATAATTCACCCATATTGAATATTAGTTATAACGTCCATGGTAAATATTAATAATTTATGAAATAACTAGGGATGATTTTAGGGGCTAAATTTCACTCATGGGGTAATTTTCCATGGGTTTTCCAAAACAAGATTCACTATTTTAAAAATGATTCACCCAAATTTTATAGGATAAAATTATTTTACCTTAAAAATCACCAAATTTTTATAAAAACTATATAAAATACTTAGAAATTTGAATGTTTTTACAAAAATATTGCCAAACATTTATAGTTGACATATGAGGGATTAGTAAGATTCGCCATTGTTTCTACATTTTAAAATAAATTTCCATCCTAAAATCATCCCTGGAAATAACAGATATTAATATATTAATGAGTAGATCATATACACAAAAATGAAAATTTATATGTATTAATATAAATCTCCATAATTATTAATATATTACCTCTAATTTTTTTCATTCTACCTTTCCCCAATAGGTGCCTGATCTTCAAATTTTTTTATGGAGTTCGCATCCCAAATGCGATCCACTGCATGCATAGTTGGTGCTGCTAATTTAGGAAGATACTGACTAATATACAACATGGATTGATATACCATATATCCTTGGATCATAGAACCCTCAGGATGTGCTCTTTGTCTAACCAAAGCCTTCAATGATTTCAAGTGCCTCTCCACCATCCACATTGACTTTGTGTGTACATGTCCACAAATTTCAATCTCCTCAACTTGGTGTATGAGGTAGTGTTCTTGTGCATTGAAAAATGTTGGAGGTATATACTTTTTCATTTCACACATTAGCCGAAGAATTTCTCTCTTCCAATACTTTATATCATCTTCATGGATTTCTTTCAATGAAAACCATCTACATGAGATCATGACACAAGAAAATAACATGTTTCAACATAACATAATATAATATATTACATTACAAGTAAAACACATGTCATTAAGTACAACAACAAATTGAAAGAACATTTTGCAAATAATCACAACTAATTACCTCATGTATTTGCCAAGATCATATATAACTTGTTTGACGTTGTTGTCAAAGTTGTTTGGGAGAGATAGCGGTAGAACATATTGTAACAAAAAAAATGAATCGTTATTTGTTTCGACCAAAGGAGACAAAAAAAAAGAATGAAAAACTTAAAAGATGTATAAGGCCAATATATATAAATATGTATGCCAAAATTATTACCTTAATTAATGTATGCCAATCATGTGTTTTTACCCCACCAAATTCACCTTTCTTCGTTAAGATATTATTTATGTTTGAAGCAAAACCCATGGGAAATTTAATTCTTTGAATGACCTCTTTTACATCATTGTTTTTTTGCTCTGTTAATAACCATGGAAGGTTATTTCAGTCTAGTCCATCTCTATTTGATCGGATCACACTTCACATTGCATGATTGGCTTCCTGAATGTCAATACAAATTTTGACAATTTTTTCTTTATCCCTCCTACCATCTATGATTCACCATAACGTTTTTGTCACATTCTTCCCGATATGCATTGTATCAAACAAATGAGCTATTTTTATCTCCTCATAGTAGGGAAACCTCATGAATTGAGTGGGATAACATTTCATTCTTCGTGGGAGCCCATTATTAATACCTTCATGATGGTGGCCTTCATGAAGCATAAAAGAAATCACAAAAAAGATTATCAAATATGGTAAAATAAATTAAATGATTAAAATAAACATTCAAAACATTGCATATACTATACATAAAGAAATTGCGTACCTTGACGATTTCTATTATATTCCAACCTCCATAGGTGAGGTGTCATTCTTCGTGGTTTTAAACCAGTCTCTTCTTTCCCATTGAAAAGATGTTTTTCAGTAGTACGAACCTCTGGTTCTTAGGGAGGAGATTCCTATACTCATCAAACACCACATTTCCTAAACTTTTTGAATGACGATACTTCATCTTAGGACCACAAACTAGACATGCAAATTTACCCTTTGTTTGAAGACCTGCAACAGATGGATTAATGTCAATTATATGATGAGATTATTTAAAAATTAAACATGCAACATGATATATTTAAAAAACTATATATTATTAAAGAGCAATAGAATGATAAATACCACAAAAATGTGTTAGTCTTGGGGCATCATGAATTGTCCATAAAATTATTCCACGAAATTTAAATTTCTTCTTCCTGATTGGTTTAAAAATGTCATACATAGTGATGTCAACCCATAACTTGTTGGATTACTAAGAGGGGGGGTGAATCAGTAATAGAGAAATAATCCTTTTTAACCACAAAATACAAGTGTTATATCAATGTAGCATTATCATCCAATAGTTGTAGAGTAAATAAACAATGAACATATGAGCAATCATACACATACACAGTACATCGATGTTTTTACGTGGAAACCCAAAGTGGTAGAAAACCACATAATTCTTTTTCTTATATGTATTTAAGAATTACATTCATTGGAAGCACCAAATTCCTTTGTTTTCTAGCTGCAACTAGAAGGAAGCTCCAACCCCCTAGTTTCTCAAGCTACAATTTGAAGGAAGCTCCGACTCCCCAATTCTCTGGCTACAACCAGAAGGAGGATACAACCTGAGAGAATCTCTAACTCCCCAATTCTCTGGCTACAACCAGAAGGAGGCTACAACCCCCTATGTTCTTCGGCTACAACCGGAAGGTGGCTACAACCACCCATCCTTTCCTCGTCCAACCTCCTTGACATAAAAGTAGAATGATGGAACCACTTTCACACTATCACTATGATATATACTATTGTAAACATGTACCAATCAACCTGTAACAACCTATACTAATAACCTGTGCCTACATGTACCATACATCAACCTGTAACTCAACCTATACCATAAACAAATGCATCAACCATGCAACAAACCTGTACAAATAACATGTCACAATAATCTATCCAAACAACTTATGTTGGATTACTGAGAGGGTGGGTGAATCAGTAATAGAGCAATTTAATCCTTTTTAACCATATAATCCAAGTGCTATATCAATGAAGCATTATCATCCAATAACTGCAGATCAAATAAGCAATGAACAAATGAACAAACATACACATACACAATACACCAGTGTTTTACTTGGAAACCCAAATCAGGAGAAAACCACAGAATGATTTTTCTTATATGTATTGAAGAATTACATTCATTGGAAGCACCAACTTCCTTTGTTTTCCAGCTGCAACTGGAAGGAGGCTCCAACCCCCTAGTTTCTCAAGGATACAACCTGAGGGAAGATCCAACTCCCCAATTCTCTGGCTACAACCAAAAGGAGGCTACAACCCCTATGTTCTCTAGTTATAACCAGAAGGTGGATACAACCACTTGTCCTTGCCCTGTCCTGCCACCCTGAAGTAGAAGTAGAATGATGGAACCACTGTTAACTTGTCACTGTGAGATATACTGTTGTAAACATGTACCAATAAATCTGAACCATGCATCAACCTGTACCTCAACCTGTAATCAACCTGTACCATAAACAAGTGCATCAACCATGCACCAACCTGTACCATAAACAAGTGCATCCAACAATGTACCAAGTATGTACCAATCATGTGTCAACTACTCATCAACTATTACTCACCAATATGTACCAACATCATCAACTATACACCTCATGTATGTGCCAACTCATCAACTACTTATCTCAACCATGTACTCAACATGTACATCAACCAAAAGCCCTCATCAATTTCATCATCCAAATCTGATTTGTAACTCTGTAATAGACCTAGTGTATATGATCACATTCCTACAAACCTTCCTTAACTTCAACGACAAGAGACTAGCATTTTCATCAAACTTTTCTTTAGTATCACATGCCTAGTTTTGGATTAGTCAACAACCCTAACTTGAAGTAATCATAACTTTGTACCTGTAATGTCTAAATATCTGAAATGGATACACAATTTTCTTCAGTGTGTTTTATGAAATTCCTCCATGTTTCACTAATTGGAACCTCTCAGAAAAGGAGTTATAGCAAAAATGACATACCTTGCTGAACTCTAGATTATTCTAGAGAGCGACCTTGTAGAGCGTGCCCCGCACAAAATATTTATTGAATTGATCTGAAACTGTGACATAGCATACTACAGATTGTACCCTAACCAACACATTTTGCTTCACTGAATTTTGATCTATTATGAAGAAGTTATGACATTTTTACCCGAAACACTTGTTTTTGAGTAGTTTCAGGACTAGCCACAAACCCTATTTTCCATGGAGTGTAACTCCAAAAATACAATGACCCACAAGCTAATTTTTTTACCACAGATACTTGGATATGCTTTCTCAATGGAATAGCAATTTCATGGTCTGAATCATTATAGAAAAAAAATTTATAGCGAAAATGGTGAGATGAATTGTAAATAGCATACCTTAGAAAGAACCATCAAAAGAATTTATCCTTCCTTGCATTTTGGCCTTCTTTTCTTCACCTTCTCTCAGAATTTCGGCTTATATATCCTTGGTTACCTCAGAAACCTATAGATATTCAATATTATCAAGTGTGATTAAAATGAGAGAGCCTTGCCTCTTATTTATACTCTCCAATTAGCTTCCTTAAAAACATCTTCTAGGTCACTTGGACCCACTTTCCTTATTTTAGGGTTAACCCACTTCTAATTTCTCCATTAAATTTATTATTGAAATAATTTATTTTGTATTCACTTTGAATTATAATACACTCATTACTTCACTTTATTATTTACCTTTTAAAATCTCTTAAACCACTTTGACTACTTTGACCTTTTGGGGCTTCTAGATGACATATGAGGGTCCTCCAACTTCRTAAGGCCATAACTCTCAAACCGTGAGGAGTTATGTGACGTTCCACATACCACCAGAAATGGAATGACATGTACTATCCATATAGAATAGTATTATCTGAAAATATATCATAACTCATACCGTTATCCATCAAACAAACTTGGGTCCATTACCCAAACCTGGGGTCTCCAACTTCTCATGGCCATAACTCTCTAACCGTGAGGAGTTATGTGACGTTCCACATACCACCAAAAATGGAATGAAAAGAACTACCCATCTAGGATAGTTTAGTTGACAAATTCATTTTCCTTCATCTCATTATTCCACAATTAAGAATGGGTTCTCTTACTCCACAAAGCATCTTCCCGTGAGGGCTTTCACCATAAGGGGACCACTTTGGAGTTCATCCATATTTACTTCTTATCAACCATGAAAAGACAATAATGAGTCATCTTTACATCAAACAATCTTGGGTCCATTACTCAAACCTTTGTTCTGCGGGGCTTTCTTCAAGGGTTGACATCAATGACAACCATCCTTAATCAACAACTTGTACCATAAACAAATGCATCAACCATGCACCAACCTGTACCTCAACCAAAAGCCCTCATCAATTTAATCATCCAAATATGATTTGTAACTCTATAATGGACCTGGTGTATATGATCACATACCTGCAAACCTTCCTTAACTTTAACAACAAGAGACTAGCATTTTCATCAAACTTTACTTTAGTTTCACATGACTAATTTTGGATTAGTCAACAACCCTAACTTGAAATAATCATAACTATATACCTGTAATGAATAAATATCTGAAAATAGTACACAATGTTCTTCAATGTCTTTTATGCAATTCCTCCAGGTTTCACTACTTGGAACCTCTCAGAAAAGGAGTTATATAAAAAAATGGCATACCTTGTTGAATTTTGGCTTATTCTAGAGAGTGAACTTGTAGAGTGTTCCCCGCACAATTTTTTTTTT
>JASDQU010103529.1:207869-224444 GCA_032191745.1 Picea mariana | reverse complement strand
TAACTTTGTCGATTTAAAATTTGGATTGCAACACTAAGTACTGTTCATTTTCCAAGTGAAACATGAATTACCAGAAGAATCTTGAGATGAAGAAGGAGACTTATGAGGATTTATCTTAGGCTAAAAAATAAGGGGGCTCCACTTTTAGGGAAGTAATAAAATCAAAGAAAAATGGAGGCTTGTAGTGTCTGTCACAAAAAGTCTCTACGACAATTTTTAACGAGGGGATTTTACATTCAAGAGGAATGACTTCCCCTACTCTGTGAACAATATGGAAAGGCAAAAAACCTCTGGAAGTTTTAACTGAGGTTTGGTAATCCCATAACGCTGGATAAAGCATCAAATGCCAATTAAATTTACTCTTATTGATAGTGCATTGAAGGATGGTTTTGAGAGACTTGTTTACAACCTATACTCGACCTTTCGCTTGTGATAATAAGGATACAAACGCTCCTACTTAAATCCAAATTTAGATGCTAACTCAGACATCATTCGATTATGAAAGTGATTGCCATGGTTAGTGACAATCTCTCTCAGAATTATGAACCCAACGATAACCTGGTTGAATAGAAATAAAGCCGCAGTCTCACCGTCGTTCGCAAAAGTAGGCATGGCCTCCACCCACTTAGTAAAGTAGTTGACAACAACGATGATATGACAATGCCCTCTAACCGATGGAGGGTGGCATGTAGTAAAATCAATCCCCCACTTTGTAAATAGATCAACAATGATGACGAGGAAGAGTGGAGTAGGGTGAGTGTGCATTTTTTGAGAAAATATTTGATAAGGATGGCACTTCTTGACTGCCTCAACATAATATTTAAATATTTTTGGCCAAAAGTACCTAGCGCATACAAATTTTTGGGTTGTTTCCAACCATGATAAGTGATCACCACATGCTCCTCTATGACAGTCATTGAGCATGAATTTCGCTTCTTCATGAGTTAAATAATGGTGTATAATCAAATCAACCCCATGACGATACAAAGTGTCATTGATGATGAGGTAATTCTTTGCATGATGGTGAATCTGACGTCGATCATCCCGTGAATAGTGTGGAGAAAACTTGAGAGTATGGAGATGTATAAGGATATACCCATACCAAGGATTTCTAGATGAAATAAGGAACAAATGTTCGTCAGGAAACAAATATGTAATCATGAGTTCCTCATTCTCCCTAGGAAACTCTGATATTAATTCAACGGAAACCAAAGATTTTTTGGACTTACCCCTATGATACGTCGTGTTAGGACATATTAAAATGGATTGAAATCGACAAATAAAGTGGTTTTCCATAATAAAGTGTAATTTCATAGTCTCTGAATAACATGAATGACTGTCAATGATAATTTATCAACTTATGAATAGTTGAGTTCAGGTCTAATCAAACCACGACCGAGATAATAGATGACATGCTCTTGCGAGATATCATCCTTGTGAACCAAAAACATGCCAACTGTGGCTTCTGCTGCCGCGATATACATCAAGAATTCCTTGTTGTAGTCTAGGGGAGTAAGCAGAGAGATAGACATAAGTGCTTTCTTGAGCGCATCAAAATATCACTGGGCAAACTCATCCCAAATGAAGGGAACCCATTTCTTTAACAAGCATATAAATCCCTTGGTAATCTCAGCATAGTTGGTAATACAATGTCGAAGGAAATTGGTCTTTCCTTGGAGACTCTACAACTGGCGAATGTTTTGCGGGGGTGGCAACTGAACTATTGCCTACACCTTTAATGTATCAACCATGATCCATTTATTAGATACAATGAAACCCAACAAACGCCTTGATACGACAAAAAATATACATTTATTTGGATTTAATCGAATACGATAATGACGACATATTTCAAAAATAAGTCTAAGGTGCACCGAATGATCTACTCGATTCCTAGATATAGCAACAAGATCATCCAGATAAAACTCAACAAGATGCTACAAATCATGGAAGGAAAGTGACATGGCCCACTGAAATGTGGCTCCAACATTTTTCAGACCAAAAGGAATTTTACGATACACGAAATTTCCCCAAGGACATATAAACATCATTTTGTGTTGGTCCTCGGGCTGGTTCTGAATCTAATTGTATTTGGAAAAACCGTCCATAAAGGAGAAAATTTTTCTTCCTATGCACTCATCAATAATCTTATTGATGAAGGTTGTGGGGAAGTTGTATTTTAGACATGCTTTATTCATATCTCAAAAATCCATATAGACATGTATGGTCCCTTGATATTTGTCCACATGAATGGTATTTGACATCCATTTGGTAAGAGGGATTGGGTAAATAAAAACTACCTTAAACAAATTTTCAATCTCAGCCTTAATAGCCATCGCATTCCTCGAATTAACAGTTTGTAACTTCTGGCAAATAGGTTTAGTGTTTGTGTAAGTGCGAATCTCATGTTTCAGGATTTGAGAGTCTATGCCTCACATTTCTTCATATGACCAAGCGAAGACATCACAAATCTCTTTAAACAAAGAAGTATACACGAGGATCTCTTCAGGAGAATAGTCCACGCCTATAAAAATGTTCTCCAAAACTTCAGGGGTTTTAGAAATGTTGGTCGAAATAGTCTCTAATATGTTAGCCATGTTCCCTTCAACATAAACACCGTGCTTCACTAAGGGATTCATGAACTGATTTATGACATTATTCACTAAGGGATTCTTATATTCATGTCCTTGAATGCTTGATTTATGACATTATCATACTACAAATTTTGCATAAATAACAAGAGTCTTTTGCATACACAGTGCATGACAGATCAAAATTCAATACGACCCCATATTGATAATTAAATGAACAACTTTCCAATTTCTTATTAAGATAATTAAAAGGTAATTGAAAGGTCATTCAATAACACTCACAGATCTTTCAAATACAAGGTTCTAAATGAACTGATTCTTGTAATGGGTATTGAGGAGCTCGACCTTTGGTAGTCAGTTGGGGTATCATGAATATAAGAAACCCGTGAAGGAAAATTAAACATTCCCATGAGTGAAGGATACATTCCAACACCGATACTCTTAGTTGCCATATGAGAGTTTTCAATCAACGAGACCATAGATCTCGGATTTGTCATGGAGTCGGGGTGATTAAACATCATTTGGTCAATTTTTACAATTCTCTCCTTGTGTGGAAAGCATAAAACCTGACACTACTTCTTGTGCACTGAAATCTGATGGTGGTACGTCGGTTTTTTGATGCAATTCTGTCGGCACTCTGACAAAATTATTAGTTTCATCGGTGTAATGGGGTTGGATATCTGACGCAAATATTGACATTGAATATCTGATACACCGTTGTCGGTTATGCCAACAGCCCTAAGGATCAAAAACTCGTCGAAATCAACCATTATTTCTGGCATATACTTGTCGAAAGTCTAACGTAACTACATGTCGCATATGCAACATCCATACAATAGATTCGATGAATATTTCCATTGGACATGTCATCAGATATCTGAATTTCATGTTCGTCGGTTATGCAATGTCTATACAGTAGATCCGACAGAGGTGCTATACCTCCAAGGGATTTTACTATTGGATTGTTTGTTGGATATTCGACAGACACATTCATCAAATATTCGACAAAACCGTGTATATTAAGAAAAACAAAAAAAAAAAAGATTTGATTACGTTGCTTCTACGTGAAATGAAAAAATACTAGAGGTTCTTTAGGTCATGTGTGGTAGTATATCCATCCTAGGAATTTTTTAATTACCTCCAACACCATCTCATGACTTGGATTACATTTCCGCCATTTTGTGGAATATAATCTAGTGGTTATCCTTATTATCCCAACTGTGTGTCCAATAGAGATGCCATTGAAATTCTAGTACCATCTCAATATAACTTTGTGGTGGCAGTCTACTTGCATTATAAATTGAAAATATATCTATGATCTGTGTACATAAGAAGAGGAAAGTTTTCATTGAGGATTTAAATAACTATGGTGTTCCCCGTGACTACTCGAAATGTGCATGTTACTGCTAGACTTGCACATGATCCCATTGCAATACCATTAAAAAATGCTACTTGAATCAAACGAAGACAAATAAAATAAAGACATAAATTGTTCCTACTCAAGTCATGTTCCTTGTTACTGCAAGAAGAACACTTGGTTGCTTCCAAGTTTTGATCTCAACATTTTTTAAGATGTTGACCAAAAAAACTTTCACATTATACATCTTCCTTTAGCTTCTTGGTCTATAACATTTCTTTATCTCTATAACCAAGCTGCAGATCCCATTCCAGAAGCTTAGCTACAACATATCACAAATTCAACTACTTCAAGGCATTATCATACTTCACAAGTAAATCTCATTACTCTTTATGTCCTTTCAGAAACATTATATTTTATATATTCCACTATACATATGAGTTGCATATCAGAACTGCAGATCCTAACCGCTACTTTCGGTTGTGGATCCCTAATCTTCTACATTATTCAACTCTTCAACATTCTACAAGGATATTTTGGATTCATAATTCAACATTCTGGCATTCTATAACTCAAAATTTGGGTATTACTTTCCCTCCCCATTATTTTGGCATTTTCCTCGGTGCATATACAAAAGAAGAAGACTTGGTTGCTTCCAAGTTTTCATCTCACCATTTTTTAATTTGCTGACAAAACAAGCTTTCACATCATACAACATCTTTTCAGCTTCGTGGTCTATAACATTGCTTTATCTCTATAACCAAGCTGCATATCCCATTCCAGAAGCTTAGCTGCAACATATCATAAATTCAACTACTTCAAGGCATTATAATACTTCACAAGAAGATCTCATTACTCTTTCTATCCTTTCTGAAGTATTCTCTTTTATATATTCCATTGTACATATGAACTGCAGATCCTAGATGCTACTTCCAACTGTGGATCCTTGATCTTCTACATTCTTCAACTCTTCAACATTCTACAAGGATATTTTGGCTTCAGAATTCAACATTCCAGAATTCTATAACTTAAAATTGGGTTATTACTTTCCCCTCGCCCTTATTTTGGCACTGTCCTCGGTGCATATACAAAAGAAGAAGACTTGGTTGTTTCCAAGTTTTCATGTCAACATTTTTAAGTTACTGACAAAATAAGCTTTCACATCAGACGCATTCTTTCAACTTCTTGGTCTATAACATTGCTTTATATCTATAATCAAGTTGCAGATCCCATTCCAGAAGCTTAGCTACAACATATCTTAAATTCATCTACTTCAAGGAATTATCATACTTAAGAAGCAGATCTCATTACTCTTTCTGTCATTTCAGAAGTATTCTCTTTTATATATTCCATTGTAAATATGAGATGCAGATCACAATTGCAGATCATAGCTACGGATCCTAGCTGCTACTTCCGGTTGCAGATCCCTGATCTTCTACATTCTTCAACTCTTCAACATTCTACAAGGATATTTTGGCTTCATAATTCAACATTCTGGCATTCTATAACACACTCCATTTTTTATGACTGGTCTCTTCCATGACCATTGGTTTGTATGTTTATGAAATTTGCTCAGGTACGCATACATTTATTTTATTTTCTTAATTCATTTGATGTATAAAAATTTAATCATTACTTTCTGTGCAAAGTTATCCTGTTGTCCCATGGTCTGGACAAACCTTAATTTGGGGGAGATTTTCCTTTTGTCACTATGATTTTCCATAAAAAGGACTTTAAACGTTTTTCCTATCCTTGTTTTTCAATAATATCATGATGAATGTTCCAATTCCCTAAATGATTATAATGTCATATCTTGTGCATGTATAATCATAATGACATATCCCACACATGTTTATAATTTAAGACCAAACCTTACCCTTGATTTGACATGTAAGGCATTCACACATGAAAATAAATCCGTTGGCTTCATTCCTTGTGTCTTTTCTCATTTCAAGTTATTCCTTGCTGCAAATTCCACAATGGTTCCCAAGTTATCTTATTGCTGACCATCCGAGTCATTCTGATAGGAGGACCCCCAATCCGCCATGACCCCGTAGGTGTTGTGGTGGTGTATCAACATGATCAAACAAATGGAATATTCAAACAAGCATGTTGGTTGGGGTATTTTCAGTGATTGTAGTGATTTGACACTGAAATTTCCATCGAATTCACCCAAGGTCTACATGGTTCTGTGGCTAGAGTCAAGGGTATCGAAATTTCAATGTCTGGGGAGTCTATTGCAAGAGTAACATGCTTAGTTTCTGATGGGGAGAGATGGTTTAATTTTGGAGTAGATTATACTAATATGAAAGATGATTTTTTCAGAGGAACCAATGAGCAGTTGCGTGGAGGCCCAAAGGGAATTCTAAGGAGCTCATTAGCTGAACCCTGATGACATGTTTCTCTGTGTGTTCAGAAATTTTTGACTTGTGAGGATCAATATCAGTTACTATATGGCTACCATTTCCAATTATTGGTTCATTTGAGGCACCATAGGCATGTGAACATTCCTTATTTCTTGTTGAGGTCCTTAGAATTTATGAGTTCCAAAGCACAAGAAAGCCATAATCAAGTCACAAGTATAACCCATCATGGGTTGATTAAATTGCTGGTATGTGATGCTTTGTCTGTTGTTGGAATAAATTAGGATTCTTTTTTTTTTTCTTTTTCTTTTCTGAGGAACATGCACAATAATCTCCAGTCGAGGAAGAGGAATATCTACAGGAAAGAGGAGTAGACATGGATATGGTTGTAGAAGCTGTTGATCTGTCCTTTGAGGTTCCTGATCAAGTGAATGATCCTGGTTAAGAAGAGATGTCAATTGAGGAAGAAAATCAATCAAAGGGATTGGAGAAAGCACAAATGTGGCTGCAGAAGCTACAAAAGCCGCAAGTCTATTGTCCAGGGTTCAAAAGGAAGAAAAGATACAAAAATAGAAAATGAAACTTTAGTATTGCCAAGGTCGTTGTGACTAACACAAAAAGAATAAGGGAATATTCCTAAAAAGTCGCATACACCTTACAAAATGGAGGAAATTTCACAGGGACCCGTAACTATTTGTGATGAAGACAAAGATGAATCCTTTGGAGAAGCTGGTGTGGTTATAGCAGATGTGGATTTGGGAAAACTAGTTAGCAAGTTCAGATAGAAAATGACGAAACCCTCTATTGTAAGTAAGATACCCTTGTACAGTAATTGACATTATCAATAGGCCTATTAGAAGATGAAGCGAGTTAATATTAAATTGCTCAGAAGAAATCACAAATTAAGGGTAGAATTGGGGCAAGTAAAGGAGAAATTGAAGCTATATGAGTGCCATGAGGATTTAAACCTTTTGTCCCAGGCAATCGAAAACGTAGATCCTTTGTTTTCATCAGCTTCGTTTTATGAAAACAAATCAAAATAAAATCGGCTACAGGAAGCAGGAGAAGCAGAGAAAAAGGGCAAAGAAATTATGGATAAAGGACATCAAGATAAGACAACGACTATTGCATTAGAAGACAATGTAGCATTGAAAGAAAAAGTGGCAAAGTGGAAAGAAAAGGCAAATCAACTATTTAGAAGAACTACCTGATGGGTTTTGCAACCTCTCCTTGATAACAAAAATTCAGTTGGATGATTGCCAACGTCTAAAGAAGCTTCGAGATCAATTTGGGGAAGTAAGAAGTTTAAGAAACCTAAAGTTGTTCAATTGTTACAGTCGAAAGAAGATTCCTAAAAGTTTCATCCAACTCAAGTACTTGGAGTACTTGAATTTATCAAGTTGCACGTCTGTAAACCAATTAAACACGTGTAAGGAATCATTAGACCGTCAAATGTGAATAGAATATTTTGCAAGTAATCATTTAAACACTACAAAGGTATGTCCAATTAGTCCTACAAATGAATTCAAAATATGGAGAAATTACGAATACTCCTACATAGAAAAAAAACAAACAAATAAAATCCAGCATAACATAATTTCAACAACAATACCCTGATAAAAAAGAAAGAAGAATTGATAAACTCATAGAAAAATAATAACCCATTATAGGAAGTTTATGTAGATTGTTGTATAAAATCACTAAATTTATGCAACAAATTCTTGTTTAGAAAAAAAAAACCTATGCCCCATAACAATGCATTTTCATTATAAACCATTACGATTTTTATGACACAATTGCAATTAGAAGGAAATTTTCCCAGAGCTTCATTCTTGTCCGAGAATGTCCCGTCATTATTCTTTGAAGCCCGCCCATCCACATAAGCACACACCCATCTATGTATTCAATTTTTTTTTATAATATAAATATACAAAATCAAGAAATGAGAATACTTTCTTGTCTCTTCTCTCTCGAAAGTAAGATGCAAGACAAAACCAACCAAATAAGGCCAGTGCAGGCCATTTCTTCCCATCAAATATGTGCTGGATTCTATTTTGAGATTAGGCATTTCATCGATATACTGAAATTATTTAGTTATTTCTCAATCAAAGTTGAAGCAACCACACAGACACATAAGTAGGATAGGCACTCAACTATAGGTTATGAGCCATATGGTAGCCTACTAGATCCAAATTTATTGAGGTATACTACAAGCTGAGAAATAAACAGAACCCATAAACCAATCTCAGAATGTTTCAAATTGAGATAGATATTTCAGTGTAGAAGTATAAAAATATAATTATATATATATAAGCATAAAGTCTGTACCATCAAAGATTCCATCTAGATAGCTCGATTCTTCTACCATTTTTCCTGTGATAAACCTCTTGAAACACATGCCCACTTTCTTAATTATTCACTAACAAATATATCAAAAGCAAATTCTTCTGCTACACCAAGATTTTGGTGCAGTAAATTCTTAAAAATCATAGATTGGATGTATTTTGCACTAAATAGAATGAGAGAATCCTAGGAGGATTTTTAGAGTAGATAAATAGCTGAGAATAAACTAAAAACAAGTGAAAAATATGACTCGATACCACAGTAACTGTGGATCATGGAAGATGATATGTGAGAAGCAAAGATGTGCCTGTGCATAGAATCAAAATGTTTCCACTTACCTAACAACTTACCATTGTGGAGACTTGTGGACAGGTTAAGATCCATGCGTTCGTTGGAATACTCAGAGGGGGAGGTGAATTAGTATGAGCACTTTATACCACTTTTGACCACAATATATATTCTTCCACTTTATCAAGAATGTTCAACAATTTATCATCAATGTATCATCTATTATTTCATTTGAAACATATATATCATAAGCAACATCACGTCAACATCACATCAAGAAAACAATACACTAATATTTATGTGGAAACCCAAATGGGAGAAAACCACATAATTATTTCTTACATATATCAAGAATTCATTGATAGGAAGCACCAAATTCCAAATTCTCCAGTTGCAACGGAAGGTGGCTACAACCACCTAGTTCTCAGGCTCCAACTTGAAGGAAGATCCATCTCCACGATTCTTCGGCTCCAATCAGAAGGAGGCTACAACCCCATTTCCTTTCCCCATCCTGTCACCCTAAAGTATAAGTGTAGACCAACTGTCACTACCACAATCAATGCCATTGTCACTGTCACATCAACCTGTAACCTGTCAACCTGTCACATCAACTTGTCCAACCTATCACTGTCACCGATACTCAACCTAATCCTCTCACATGGATCATATACCAAGGACACCTCTCAACTAGATGTCCAACATCACCAACACATGCCTCTACCAAGCATGTACCAAGATCACCAACATACCATCACAAGATATGTGTCTCAACCATGCACCAACACCTGTACCAAACCGTGCTTCAACCATGCACCTGAACCTGTACCATATGCCTCAACCATCAACCATGTATACCAAGTACCAATCATGTACCATACCATGTATCGACCATGTACATCAACAATGTACATCAACACCTGTACCATACCAGGTACCATATACCGTATACCATATAACATCAAATGTGTCGCAACCATATACCATACCACTCTCAATCATGCCATGTACCATAATATAAGCCTCAAGTATATGACAATATCACAAAGATGTGCCTCTAACAATGAACCATAACAACCATATACCAAGTACCAAGAGTATGTCTCAAGCATGCAACAATATCACTTCAACCATATGCAATCATGCACCATCAAGGGATTCCAAGGCATGACTTAAGCATGTGCCATACCATTCAAGAAACAAGCCTCAAACAGATACATAAATGACATACCTTTACTCATGAAAACCTGAAGCATACCATCTCAGATCCTGTAGCAACTGTGTTGTACCATCAAACCTTGTTGCAACCCATATGTACAT
The DNA here is from genome assembly GCA_032191745.1 of Picea mariana. Classification (NCBI taxonomy): domain Eukaryota; kingdom Viridiplantae; phylum Streptophyta; class Pinopsida; order Pinales; family Pinaceae; genus Picea; species Picea mariana. Next base: position 214,185 of record JASDQU010103529.1, on the reverse strand, counting down.
TCTTTTTCAAACATTTTCCTCAGATACGCGACATGTCCTCCTGTAGCCTGTGTATGTACGTGACATGTCCTTCTGCAACTTGTGTATGTATGCAACCTGTCCTTATGTAGCTTGCGTGTAACATCTAAAAAATAGGGTTTCCAGTTTTCTGCAACTTCGAAACTTTCGCTCCTTCAGAATCCTTCGCTGCCTAAGAAAATACAGCCAGATTCAACCTTAGATTCACTAATATATTTTCTAAAAGATAGACCATAGCATTCATAAGATAGATATTCAATGTAAGTGTGTGTGTCCAAATGAGAGACTCTTGAGGTGTATTTATACTTGTGCTAGGTAACCTCTTTCCTTATTTTAGGGGTGTCTTTTTACAACCACTTTGCCCTTTCAATAAGACTTGTAACCAACTAGGGGCTTCTTGACCACTCTAGGGGTACTTCCAACTTTACAAGGCCATATCTCCCTAATCATGAGGAACCACGTGGAATTCCACATATCACCGGAAACACAACGACATGTACTATCCATATATGATAGTCTTACTTACAATTTCAATATCCTTCATGTCCATATTCCTTAATCAACTTCGAGTCCCATAACGACACCTCTGGGGCTACATGTAGACTACAACAAATATACCCAACTAACTCACCATCAATCTCGATCATACAAATGTCAATCAACTGTCTATCATCTATGGACCTCTCCAAGGGTTGACATCAATCTCTAATGGCTGATATCAATCTCTAAGGGTTGACATCAATCTCCAAGATCACTCTCCAAGGGTTGACATCAATGACAACCAACTATCCAAACCAACTATCCAACAATGTCTCCATAACACAGTTTTTAATTAAATAATCTTACAAAATATCCTTATTCAATTTTCAGGGTTGTCAATTTTGCATTTGACTCATATTAATTATTTTATTTTATATATATTTTTCATGTCATGGAATATGTTTTGTATATTAATTATTTTATTTTATATTTCATTTTCATGTCATGAAATATGTTTTGTATGTGTATAAAAATATATTCGTGCTTGCGATTCAATATTGTTATTAAATTTATAGCCTTGGATGTAGTTTCATTTGGAATGTTATGATTTTTTATTATCTAGTGAATAAATATGATGGATAAGATAAATTTCAATAATTATATTAATTAACTTAAATTATTAAATAGACTCTACTTTACAGTTTAAAGGAGATATTAAATTTAATAGAAATCTATCTTTCTCCATTTTCTATTTTCTATATAAAAATGATATTATTTATATATGTAATATTACAAATTATTATTATCTATTTTATAAAGTTTCGATGATGTGATGTGTGTACATAAATCATGGTACAACAAAACAACTTAAGTAGTCATATTAGTTAACACATGTTGCTTCGAATGCATCAACCCTGCGTAGAATCCATTGGTTGCATTTCACAGACACATACACAGTTCGATTAACCATCCACCTCGACAACATGGGATATGCTTCCTATGCTCCCGGTTCTTACTTTGCATGCAAAAGTGCTTAGACTAGGTGGGGGATAAACCAATCTATTATTTCGCCTCAATCGTCTCTCGTTTCCTATATCCGCCTGGTTGTAAGAAGAGACACCAAAGGGTTAGTTTCATTAATAATACGTAGGTTCGAGTCCCAGTGATGGATGGATCCTTTACTTAGTGAAAAACCTACATACGTCTATCTGGTTGGAGGGCACTTAGAGGGTGGTTCACTTGGGGCAACATGAAAACAAACAATTCTTAAGCACGAAGGAGCGATCTTAGTTGTCTCATTCATCTCATGCATTAGTGCACTCGTAATTAAGTGTTGCAAGGTGGTGCTAAAAACAACGATCCCTGGCAATACAACACAAGTCACATTTAAAATAAGGATAAATATAATGATGCAAATGGAGATCCTATGTGACGCTTAGATGCAAATCGAGATTATACAAATCTCAATACAACACAACTCACATGTAAAATAATGATAAACATAATGACGCAGATGGAGATTCTCTCTGATTCTTTAGATGCAAATCGAGATTATACAAATCTCAATTCCCAGGTCCAGATAAGTAGTTAATGTCCTCTAAAAAACCATTTGTATTCTCATTTTCAAACTTCCAATTCTCATTTTCAAATTTCCAACTTGCATGGCAGGGACTACGATGCCATGCAACACTTGTTTAATATTAGGAACTATATATTAATTATTATATTACATAATAATAATAATAATAATAGGCTATACTCCTTACCCCTAGATATACCATAAACTAAAGAAATGCAAAATGAATATAAACTATACAAGGATTTAAATGCAGAAAACCCTTTCTAGCTAGAAAAATGACAATAATTTATTAATTTAATTTAAATGAATTATAATAAGAATTTAGTTACAAAGAATTACAATAACCTTGTGCCTTAATGTTCCCAAAAAATATTCGCATGATCCTTTGTTCTTCCCTGTGCGACCTTTTTCCTTTTTTGTTCCTCTATCTCCGTCTCTGGCACTATTCGCATGCCTCTCGGTTTCTCTATTATTTAATTTCTAGCCATCTTGTCTGGAGTATTAGTTTCTAGGCATCTTGTTTGGAGTAGCAGTGTCTAGCCATCTTGTGGGTGGTGGTTAATTCAATAAGGATGGTTGGAACTCCTCCATAGTTGGGATTAATAAATAAATACTCTACTGTACAATCCTTCTCGAACATTCAGACAAGCAAAATTCAAAGGAAAATGGTGTATGTTGATTTCTCATGCCACTCTATCAGAACAATGCTATGGTGTTAGAACGAGGGATTTAGAGGTTTATAGGGTTACGATTTCAGTTATGGTGTCATCTTCGCTTACGAGGATGATCCTTTACTTGTTGGTTAGCAAGTGATCACCAAGAGCAAGCATCGACTAGAGTGTCTCAAATGCATGTAGGTAGCCACAAGAGAAAGCATCAACTGCAGCGTCTGGAGAATGCAGTGACCTAAACTGCAAAGTCCCTCGATTGTCATGCCACAAAACTGGGGCAACCAATGATTTAAAGTTGTTTTATGAAATAATTTTTAATTTTAAGAAGTAATTTAAAAGAATTGCATACACTAGGAAAATTATGTCACATCCAAATGATTTTAACCAATGGGAAATTTAATCCACAAAATTAGAAAAATAGGAAAATGTATTGTTTTTTGGAAAAAAATTGAAATAATAAATATATCCGGAAAAACCTATGATATAATTTAAGGATTCTGTAAAATATACCAACTAATGTAACAGAATGCACCATGTAATACATGGTCAACTATCTTTGACTGTAAGGCAAATGCTATAGTCCCTGGTCGGAGGCAGGGACTAATAAATTCATAAATATATCAAAGTTTATTCTTGTTGAGGTTGGAATTTTTTTATTCTTGTTTATGTAGTTTATGATTAAGAAATAAATGATATTTGATAGTGATTTTTAGAATTTTTTTGTTTTTATTTTTTTTAATATATGATGGATTAAATGAAAACATAAAATATTTAATTGGGTTTAGTTTGAGCAATTAAGAAGAAGTGTTATCCTTCCCACCCAAAATCAATTCTTACAATTGATATGTTGAACTTTTAATGAGTATGTTGCTTTATTAGTCTTTCACTCTGGAAAATCCAATTTGTTTTGGTTACCACCCTAAGATTGACGGAAAGTGCACAAAAGCAACACAAGATGAAAAAAATGAAAACACAAAAGCAACACAATTCAATTAGTTATTTGTGGAGTGGTGTTTTACTTTGATTATCATCGTTTATGAACATTTTCAAAACTTGCACCACAAAATTAGAGCAACATTCTTTGTTCATCCCTCAATAATCAAATAAAAATAAGAACAAGAATTAGGCTTGAAAGTAGTGAGTATCTTAGATTTGCTAAAATGTTTGTACATTTTTTTTCTAGAAATGATGAAGACATAGGTATTTATGAATTAAAAAATTCAATCTATTCATAACAACTAAAAATGAGCTAAATTTGAGGGGAGAATCAAGTTGATAATTGCTATGAAACCAAAGATACAATATTTTGACCCCATGGGGGGCATATATGGGGTTGTAAGTATATGTAATGGATTTGAAGGTAAACGTAATAGGAGTCAACCTAATAAAGCCCCCAAAATGCAAATATTCTTCTTATTATTAATTTTTTGGGGGAAAAAATCTATAATTGATCATATATGATGGTTGAAAATTGCACAGGAGAGACCTCTATAATGTCAACCCCTAACACAATAGAATTTTAATCACGAGGCTCATGCATCTTTCTATAAAATCTTCTACATTAAGTGGATTACCAACATAAAACCAATGATTGTCCAATGTGGATCAATTGTGGTGAGTGTGTTAGAAATCCCTTAAAAACATATACACCACAACATAAAATGTCTTTCGGTATAATTGTTGTCTTTACATAAAAAAAACCACTCAGTTTTTAAACTAAAGTAAAATCAAAATTCTTTAAATTTTTCACTTTGAAGATACAAGATAAAGGTTCACTTAAAGAGCACCCAACAAGCCAATGCATAAAACATTTCAAAGTTTAAAATGAAGTACCTACCTTTTTGGGCTTAGCAAATCTTTATTGTAATGTTCCTAATGCTCTATCTAGCAAATAAAGCATTTTGAACCTTAGAATAAAGTATTTATTATAGGGGGGAGGTTCACTTCTATGAGGATGATAGGATAGGGTGTATTGCTTTTAATTTTGAGATTATAAGTTATAAAATTATTTTGAATCTTCTCTATCTTTCTCCAGGATTCTCTAGATATTGCATCCCAAAACTTCACATCCATATAAGATAATAGGAGTGATGAGAATATCAAATATGATCTTTTTCTTATCCCACAACCAATGGTTCGCTAATATACACTTGCTTTTAAGTCCATAATAAGCTTTCCACCCTCCATTTATCCTTTTCTTAACATTATAGTTTCAATTGAACTTGTGATGAATATCAATTCCAAGATATGTGTATAAAGGCACTTCCTCCAAACTGTTGTTGTCATATATGAAAGTATCATAGATAATTTGTTTGGATTTGATTATATAACTTAATGTAATAATAATAAATTAAAACAATTGCTTTGACCAAGATACTATTCTTCGTCCTTAGCGAAGAAAAATTATGCGATGAAGCGAGACGGAATGTCAATGCGGCTAGGGCCTAAACCCTAGCCGCCTCCGCTCTAGTTTTTTGATTGCAGGGGCGCAGATCTTTGTCTGTAGCAGCCGATCAGGGTTCCCCTTGCTTTCTTTGCATACAGGGCCGCGGATCGACGTTTTTCAGAGCGTTCCTCCTGCGTGCATGCGTTTTGGAGCAGTGGTCTTAGCTTGCCTCTGCGACTCGCTCCGTCTTCTTGTTTGCTGGTGGTCGCCGCCCTACCACGATGGCCCCAGATCTGAGTGCATAGATGGAAGAAGATCCTTTGGAAGCATTCAAAGTGTTAGTCCGCTCGGCAGGACCTAAATCCAAGCCTTCTCTCTCGTCTAAGTTTGTTAAGAAGATGGAGGAGATCCCTTCTCTGGAGCTATCTCCAGAGGAGCCTTGCGACCTTTCCTTCTTTCTAGCAGAAAAGGCCCTCATCGGAAAGTTTACGAGGTTATGGCCCAGCCCCAAAACGGTGGAGGCATGGATGGATGATCGTTGGAAGCCGCTGATACAGGAAAAAGTTTCTCGGTGCGCAGTAGGTAGGGTTTTTTTTGTCTTCAGTTTCTCGAGGATAGAGGACCGTGATCTAGTTTTCAGATCTGGACCCTATTTCATGGGGTCGAGAGAGCTGTTCTTAGCCCCCTGGACTCTAGAATTCAATTCCGGAGCCGAGATCACCGCAACCCCTGTTTGGGTTAGGCTGCCTCATCTTCCCTTGCATCTCTGGGGGAAAAGATCTCTGGAGGACATTGGAAATAAGCTTGGGCATTTCCTGGATATTGTGGAGCCGAAAGGGGATCAGTTTACCTGCGCTCATATTTGTGTTGAGGTTAACCTCGAGAAAGGCCTTCCGGAAGCCATTAAGCTCTCCCTGGGGGAATGGTGCCATATCCAAGAGCTGGACTACGAGCAGATTCCTTTTAAGTGCCTCCGGTGCCATGCATATGGTCATTTCGTAAAAAGCTGCCCCAAATCCTCTGAGGAACCAGGACCAGTCAAAGAAGATGATTTTCAGTGAGTATCTAACCGACGAAGGCAGCCAAGGCGAAAGGATCCACTACCCCAGGCTCCGAAGGCCACTCATTCAGCAGAGGCAACTCTAGAAAATAAAAACAGCTTTGATGCACTGAAGGAAGATG
>JASDQU010103529.1:189854-207848 GCA_032191745.1 Picea mariana | reverse complement strand
TCCTCCGACAGACGAAAGCCTTCCGGATTCCACCCCCCCAGATTCAGTAGCAGCGAGAGAAATTCGGGCTTCAGACCTGGAACCCTCTGCCCCTGCAGGTCTGGTTGTTTCAGTCCCCTCTAGCGGCTCTGTGGAAACTTCTGAACCTGAAGACAATTCGGTTCCGTCTCCACCCCTTACCCGAGGGCGAAGGACCAACAAAGCGCGTAGAGAAAAGGAGGCGGCCTCCAACATTTCTTTAGGCTCTCAGAAAAAGATGGCTCCCTACTTTAAGGGGAAAATTCCATCCCCCTCGGTTTAATGCTTTGCTTCTGTCTTCTACTGTGCTCACAGTTTGTGAGAATTTACTCATGTATGCATTTTTTGTCATTTTCTCGAATTAGCTCAAGAAGCAGATGGGATTGGTCTCCCAAGACATTCACAAGAAGGTTGGCAGCACTGTTAGAGGTCACCAACCTTCTTCAGATTTGTAACTTTCTGATTCTGGCTTGCCAGAATGCCGCTTAATGTAGCCTAACCATTCTTGTAAAAAAAAAAATAATAAATTAAAACAAAAAAATTAATATCATAACATAAAAATGGAAAAAAATCTCTACTATAACAATAAAATTTAATATAAAAATGACATTATCATAATAAAAAATAATATTACAATAAAATAAATCAAAATAAATTCATTTTAACTAGAAATTTATATTTTAATGTTTTAAATTCACGTGTAATATATTTTGATGTGATACCCCGAAATTCTGAATTCAAAACTTATTATTATTTTTTTATCCTGTTGTTCTCAACACATTATTGATCCTAGTGATCTAACTTGAAACTTATTGTTTTATTAATAAAAAATAGGAAGCACACATGAAGTGGGACTGTTAAAAGAGAAAATCCATTGATCCTAAGAGAACTACCAAGTGACAACAGAAGGGGGACAAGTTGTGAAGATTTGTTGAGTTAACTCAACCAAAGTGAGACAAGATCTAAGGTTTTTAGGAACATGTGTAAAAATTAGATTGACAGGTGGTCAATGAGCAAAAATCAAATTGACAGGTGGTCAATGAGCAGGAGGCTCGTACAAGTGTCAAAATACCTAGGAAAACATTATAAATAAAAGAGAACCAAGAGGATGGTACGTAATTCATAATGAGATGTGAAATATGTGAAATATTTACATGACACATAAATCTTCACGTAAAGCTTAGAAACCTACGCACTTCAACAAGTCACTTGGTTAATTTTGGATCAAGATTTAGCTCGGGGGTGACAGATTGGGCATATGTGGCAGCTCTAATCTAAGGTTGGGAAAAACAACCCACTTGACGTGTGTTTTCCCCTAAGGAAATATCAGTTACAAGTTTTTCTTCCATTCTGTTATGGATTAAAATATTGTTCCTTCAGTATTCTATGGATATTCTATTTTGATTAATTTAGCGTATAGATGTAACTTATGGATATTCTGTCTGTATTTTTATTGTCGTTCAATTGGAAGTTTATGGATAAAATATTGTTGTTTCCATTGTATCATTCCATTATACAATTGTCACGATAAATATCAAAGGAAATGATTATATCCATAACTTATGCAGAAAGTATAAACATAATCGTAGTACATAGATGAAACTATATATACAACCAACAGGCTAGAAGCAAAAACGATAATTCTATTGCCGTGAAGAAATTCTAGGATATATACAGAGAGAAACTATATATATAACCAACAGGCTAAATGCTAAACGATAATGTTGTTGTCACGAATAAAACCTTGAATGTAAACAAAAGGTTAAGGGTATCGATTATTAACAACTAAAGGACATAACGATAATTTTAACAATAGAAACAATCAGGTAGTTCGATAACCCTCTTTAAACGAAAAGAGAACTAAAAAAAAACACGAGCATGGAAAGTAGAGGCTGGAACCACTCACGACATAAACTAAAAAAAACAGGGAAATTCCATTATGAAATAATTGGCAGAACTACAGTTGTGTCGATCGACTCTGTAAGTTACAGGAGTGAAAATCCCTTCAATATACATGAGAATTAGCTTTGTCATAATTTAAACTTCAACGAAAAAATTTACAGAACCCGCATACACAACCAACTTCCGTAATAACTATAAAAAAATGGGACACAAAGCAAGTTACATTCTTGTTGTTTAAAATAGACCAAAATGGGTTTGACAAACCTATGATAGGTAACCACCCAACTAATTTAGAGTAGAGATAGTGGTATCCATTCCTCATCCATAGCTAGGGTCCAATATGGAAACCGAATTACCTCTCAATGGTTGAGTGCCCTAACTGAGAATCCATAGCCCACACATGTCCACAAGTTTTCCAAACGCAGAATTAGAGTGGCATTTGGGTATGATAATTATCACATTTAAAAACGGAAAACAATAAAAGTAAGGAATACTTATAGGTATTTCGAAATGGTCAATTCGAGAAAAAACCATATTAATATGGTTGAGTATACCTGCATTAAAAAACAAAACATTACAGAAGGGAACCAAAATCGTTACAAATATAACGACAGAGTTAGGGTATGAGTTTTCTCGGAGTAGCTTGACCTTGCAACGAAACTCCCACAATGGAACGAATTGACCAGTTAGGACCCACATTTTTATTTCTGATGGGTACCCTCGTAAACAATAAGGGCCCATCATTAGTCAAGCATTCAAAAATTTCCACCTTAACAAATGAACAATACAATGAGAAAAATGTAACCAAGACACTCGCAACCATCACTGGAATACTCAGTAGTGTTTTCCAAAACAAAACTCATGACAAGGTTATGATAAAAACAACGACTGAATATTATATAGATTAAGGAAATACGTGCATGACTAATAGAACTTTCAACAAACCACCACCTTCGACATATTACAAAATGGAACTGTTAAACAAAATAAGGACACAAACTATAACCAAGATTATGCCCAGGTTCCCAACGACAAAGAAAATTTGGATCGAAGAAAAACCTAACAAAGGTAGAATGTACACAGAGTCAATATGCGACATAGGAACCCCAAGCATCCAATAGAGGAAACTAAAGAACATAGAAATGAAACTCTAGGGCCATCTAGATCGAACCAACAAGAACCCTCATTTTCCGTTGGAAGATTACTAAACAATGAAGTGAAATATCGAAATTTGCATGGGGTGGTTGGGACTTACCCTCCCATATCTCGTTCCAAGAATTCACACTCGGTACACAAAAGGACTGCCACGTGAGGTTAGGGACATATGTTTATTTATGAACATAGGGTATGTCAATCCTGACATTAACAACTACCAACCACTCATGTATTAATATTTCAAGCATGATTAACTCTCCTATATTAAACGTCGAGCATGATTAACACTGCCCCAAAAAACATAATGAAAATATGATTATTGGTTTAATCCTTACACTTATTTTCCATGTTTGAATGGTAGATACAAGCCACCATTACTTGCAATGATAGTAATTAAATGAAATAATCTGCCAACTTATGTTAAAGTAAAGCAAGGTCGCGACAAGGGTATCCTTTAGAATGACCAATGAAGATTGTAATGCATAATTCATACATGGGAATTGTAATCTAGAATTATAACCCTACCACATGAATTATAACATAGATTCAAATCGTGTCATGAAGACTATAACGTAGGTCATGCAAGTATAGTTTCACTTGGAACTATTAAAGGTAAAAACTTCAAAGGTGAGAGATGTCTTATTAATGAGATTTAGATAATTGAGTAATGTTCCTTATTTAGTTGAAGATAAAATATTGTGGTATAAAAAAAATAAAATTGGGTATGTGACATAATGGTATCAAAGCTTTAGGAACCACACTTGGCCTTATGAAATCAACTACAAAGACTAATTTACTACTGTTATATTTCTTCTTACACCCAGGAAGAAGATTTTGATTGTAGGAAAGATGGCATAAGTACCTATTCTACTTGAAGAAGGGTCCCATCAAAATGAACCATAAAATCCCGAACAAGGAAATATTGGTGAAGGAAATATATGGGTTAATTTGAATGAAAGCAGGTATAACAGACAATCATAATTAATTCAGACTGTATAGGGTCTAAGGGAAGAATTGAAAACTATTAAGGCAGATAAGGAACGAATTATAAATACATTGGAAGAACTTAATGCCATATTGTTAGAAAAATTGTGTAATCAGAACTCTAACAAGAATAAAGGTCAATTTTCCAATAATTCTAAAACTAATCTGCACAAGAAGAAGTCTAGGAAATTTGAACACACTGAATCAACGACACAATTCGATTTTAATTAAACTGAAACTTCAAGTGAGGATAGTGCCAAACTGGAACAAATAACTAAAAATAAACATAAGCATCATGAGGAAATTATGGGAGAATTTAAAAAGATAAAACCTCCAATTTTTAATGGTGAGATTGAGACTAGAGAAGAGGCAGAAGCTTGGTTTTCTGGGATGCAAAAATACTTTCAGATATATAATTATTCAAGTGAACTTAAAGCAAGAATGGATATTTATAATTTGACGGAGAAGGCAGATATTTGGTGGCAAGATATCAAAAGGGTAAAGAATACTAAGGAACACAAAATCACTTGGAAATTTTTTAAAAGATATTTTAAGAAACAATCTCTATCAGAACAATATTATGAAGGTAAGGCTAATGAATTTTATGAATTGAAATTGGGAAATTTAATCATGAAGGAATTTTGCAGCAAATTTCTAAGCTTATTACGCTATGTACCATATATTGTGGATGAAAAACCAAAGATACAATGCTTCTTGAGTTCTTTACCTGCCTCATATAAATACAGGATTGAATTTGACAATCCTAAGACTTTCGAAGAAGCTATGCGTAAGGCCAAATTGTGTTTTGAACAATATAAAACCAGAATGAAAATACTAAAAGCTAGAAGGGAAAAAAATTGAAAGGTTTTATCCACAAGGAAAAGAAGGAAAGTTTTTCAATAAAAACACTACAAAAGGGTTTACTGGAAATAACTATAGAAATAATAAGCCTTATAATCCGTCTGATAATAAAAATGCAAAACCAACAACTTTTTATAACAAATAAACTTCCCAAAAAGAACCAGTAAAGTGTTGGGAGTGTGGTGAACCACATTATTTCAAAGATTGTCCTCACAAGAAGAAAAACAAAAACAATATACATACAGTTTGAGAAGCTACTATAGTTGGTGAAATAGCAAGGAGTACCCCAAAGATTAGTGCAACCTTGGAGAACAAACAAGTAGATCATCAAGCTTCCATGGTGGATGTTGAAGGTATGTTGAATAATCAACCAATTTCTATTTTGATTGATCCAGGTGTTAGTCTTTGTTATGTTTCACCTAAGATAGTAGAAATTTGTAAACTACGAAAACAAAAATTTGAAAAAGCATGGCTATTACAGCTTGATACAAGAACAAAAAGGAAAGTTACAAATCTTGTTAAAGGCTGTGAAATTAATATGAATGGCTTTAAAACTCAAGAAAATTTGAATGTTTTGCAACTAGGATCATATGATGTATTAATCAGTATGGACTGGTTAGAAAAATATAAGGTAATTCTAAACTGCTATGATAAAACATTTACTTATGTATATGACAATGTTAACATTATTGATATTAAAGGAATACAAAGAACCATCAGTATTAGGAAGATCTCAGCCCTGTAGATTAAAAGATGTGTTCATAAGGGATGCAAAGTATTTGTTGTTCATGTAATAAATAATGGAAAAGAAGAAAGTAAGAAAGATATAGAAAATTTCCCTATGTTGCAAGAATTTCAAGATGTGTTCCAAGAGATTCCTGGATTACCTCCTAAAAGAGAGATAGATTTCTCTATAGACTTATTACCTGGAGCGGTGTCAGTTTCAAAGGCTCCATATCAGATGAATATCTTAGAACTTAATGAACTAAAATATCAACTTCAAGAGTTATTAGACAAAAAGTATATTCGACCAAGTGTATCTCCTTGAGGAGCACCGATACTATTTGTCATAAAGAAGGATGGAACCTTACGACTATGTATAGACTATTGACAACTTAATAAAATGACAATTAAAAACAGATATGCTTTACTGCGCATTGATGATCTATTCGATCAAGTATGTGGGGAAACGGTCTTTTCAAAAATCGATTTACAAGCAGGATATCATCAAGTAAGAATTAAAGACAAAGATATATACAAAACAACTTTTAGGACGAGATATGGGAATTAGGAGTTTGTAGCGATACCCTTTGGGTTAACAAATGCCCTAGCCCCATTCATGTGTCAAATGAATAGTATCCTAAGTAAATACTTAGATAAATCTGTAATCATTTTCATCGACGATATACTAATCTATTCAAAGAATGAACATGAGCATGAAGAACACTTAAGAATAATTCTACAAATCTTGAGAGAACATAAGCTATATGCTAAGCTTAGTAAATGTGATTTTTATAAGGATAAAATTCAATATTTAGGGCATGTAGTTTCTAAAGAAAGAATAGTTGTTGACCCTGAGAAAATAAAATCCATTACGGACTGGCCAATTCCAAAAGATGTTTCAGACATGAGATCATTTATGGGTATAACAAGCTATTACTGAAAGTTTATTGAAGGGTTTTCAAAGATTGCTCATCCTATAACATCCCTACAAAAGAAAGGAACAAAATTTGTATGGTTTGAAAAATACCAAGAAAGCTTTGAAAAACTAAAACATCTCCTAACAACATCTCCTATACTAAAAATAACAGATCCATATAAGGACTTCGTTGTATGCACGGATGCATGCATTGAAGCACTCAGAGGAGTATTAATGCAGGATAATCATGTATTTTCTTATGAATCTACAAATATTAAGGAACACGAAAGACATCATGTAACACACGACTTAGAATTAGCCGCGATAATACACACACTAAAGATGTGGCAACATTATTTGATAGGACGAAAATTCCTATTGATGTAAGACAATATTGCTTTAAAGTACCTATTTGATAAACAAAATATCAATGCTCGACAAGCAATGTGGTTATCCTTCTTGAGTGAATATGATTTTGAAATAAGACATATAAAGGGAAAATAAAAAAAGGTAGATGACGCCTTGAGAAGACATGCAAATATTATTTGTATAGTTATGAAAAGTAATTATGAAATTGTTTTAGAGGAAAAAGTCAAGATGATGGCTGAAAACGATATAGATATTATCAAAGTATTAAATCTAAATTAGCAGAAAATCACGCTGATACTAAAAAATCAGACTTCATACTTTCTAAAAATGGAATGTTGATGTATAAAAATAGGTTGTACATCCTTGAAGTAGAAGAGATTAAATTACTAATACTGAATGAATTACATAAAAAGCCATACTCTGGACATCTTGGCTATCAAAAAATAATTACGATGTTAAGAAAGGAATTTTATTGGCCTAACAAGTTAAATTCAAACATCGACATCCAACCAGATTATTACAACCTTTACGTGTACTTGAATGGAAATGGGAAATTATAAGTATGGACTTTATAATAGGTTTGCTTAAAAGTAGTGAACAAAATTATTCTATAATGGTTGTCGTTGATAAATTGAGTAAAGCATCACACTTCATACCAGTTAAATCCACTTATAAAGCTATTAACATAGCAAATATATTTATGAAGGAAATCTTTGAACTACATGGAATTCCTAAAACTGTAATATCAGATAGAGACACGAAGTTTACAAGAAACTTTTGGAAAGCCCTGTTTAAAGGCTTAGACACACAATTAAACTTCATCACTGCTTACCATCAAAAGAATGAGAAAACTCAAAGAACTAATCAAATAGTAGAAGATATGCTCATAATGTATGTTATGGGCAGACCAAACAAATGTGAAGAATATCTACATTTGGTTGAATTCACATATAATAATCATTACCAAGCTTCAACTAAACTTAGTCCTTTTTAAATTATTTATGGCAAAAAATGTAACACCCATGTTTCCTTGAGTAATCCTGTCAATAGATTAATGATAGGACCTGAAATGTTAAAGGAAATGGAATTAATAGTGAAATAGGTCCAACATAATTTGGAAGAAGCGCAGGACAAGTAGAAGAGTTATGCAGATTCCAAAAGAACTCCAAAAGAGTTCAATATTAGAGACCATGTGTATATAAGAGTAAGGCCTAAAATAAGTTCTTTAAGACTGGGCATGTATACTAAATTAGTTCCTAGATATTGTGGTCCCTTTGAAGTGCTTGCATGAATAGGACTTGTAGCCTATCAACTTACGCTTCCATCCATGGTAAAAGTACATGATGTATTCCATGTTTCATTATTAAAAATATATATACATGATCCTACTCATTTTGTGGATTGGAATATGATACATGTATAAATCGAGGGCGAGTTCCCAGTACAACTGTATTGTATTCTCTACAGGAGGGAACTTACACTCCAGAAATGAGCCATCAGATAGGTAAAGGTACAATGGAGGCACCTTAGTCCCGAAGATGCTACATGAGAAATGGAGGATCATATGTGGAAAGCATATCCATTTCTATTCTAGAATGATCCAGATCAAGATTAGATAACACCAAGGATGGTGTTAGGTTCTAAGGGGGGGTGGATGCGATACCCCAAATTTCAAATTCAAAATTTATTATTATCTTTTTTTCTTTTGTTATCATCACATTATTGATTCTAGTGATCTAACTGAAAACTTATTGTTTTATTTATTATTTTATTAATAAAAAAAATAGGAAGCACATGTGAAGTGGGATTGTTAAAAGAGAAAATATGTTGATCCTAAGAGAACTACCAAGTGACAACAGAAGGGGGACAAATGGTGAAGATTTGTTGAGTTAAGTCAACCAAAGTAAGACAAGATCTCAGGTTTTTAGGAACATGTGTAAAAATCAAATTGACAGGTGGACAATGAGAAAAAATAAAATTGACAGGTGGTCAATGAGCAGGAGGCTTGTACAAATGTCAAAATACTTAGGAAAAACTTATAAAGAAAATGGAACCAAGAGGATGGGATGCCATTCACAATGAGATGTGAAATCTGAGAAATATTTACATGACACAAAAATCTTCACGTAAAGATTAGAACCCTACACACTACAACAAGTCACTTGGTTAGTTTTGGATCATGATTTAGCTCGGGGGTGACAGAGTGGGCATCTGTGGCAGATCTGATCTAAGGTTGGGAGGAACAACCCACTTGACGCGTGTTTCCCCCTAAGGAAATCTCAGTTATAGGTTTTTATTCCATTCCATTCTGGATTAAAATATTGTTCCTTTAGTATTCCATGGTTAATATATTCTCATTAATTTAGCATAGAGATGTAACTTATGTATATTTTATCCGTATTTTTATTTTCATTCAATTGGAAGTTTATGGATAAAATATTATTGTTTTCATTGTATCATTCCATTATACAATTGTCACGATAAATATAAGAGGCAAACTATTATATCCATAACCAATGCATAAAGTATAAACAAAATCATAGTACAAAGAGGACACTATATATACAACCAATAGGATAGATTAAAAAATGATAAGGCTATTGTCGTGAAGAAATTCTAGGATATCTACAGAGACGAAACTATATATATAACCAATAGGATAAATGCTAAACGATAGTGTTGTTGTCATGAACAAAACCTTGAATGTAAACAAAAGGTTAAGCATATCGATTATTAACAACTAGGACACAACGATAATTTTAACAATAGAAACAATCCAATAGTTATGTAACCCTCTTTAAATTAAAAGAGAACTAAAAAAAATACGATCATGGCAAGTAGAGGCTGGAACCACTCACAACATAAACTAAAACAACATGGAAATTCCATTATGAAATAGTTAGCAGAACTACAACTATGTCGACCCGACTTTGTAAGTTACGAGAGTGAAAACCCATTCAATATACATGAGAATTAGCTCTGTCATAATTTAAACTTCAACAAAAAAAATTACAGAACATGCATACACAACCAACTTCCATAATATCCATAAAAAAAGGGATGCAGAGCAAGTTACATTCTTGTTGTTTAAAATAGACCAAAATGGGTTCGACATACCTATGATAGGTAACCACACAACTAATTTAGAGCAAAAACAGTGGTATCCATTCCTCATCCATAACTAGGGTCCAATATGTAAACTAAATTACCTCTTAATGGTTGAGTGCCCTGGCCGAGAATCCATAGCCCACACCTGTCCACAAGTTTTCCAAACATAGAATTAGAGTGGAATTTGGGTATGATAAGTATCACATTTAAAAAGGGAAAATAGTAAGTAAGGAATACTTACAACTATTTCTAAATGGTTGATTCGAGAAAAAACCATGTTAATATGGATGAGTATACCTGCATTAACACACAAAACATTACCGAAGGGAACTAAAATCGTTACAAATATAATGGTAGAGTTAGGGTATGAGTTTATCTAGAGTATCTTGAACCCACAATGAAACTCCCACAGTGGAACAAATTGACCAGCCGAAACCCACATTTTTCTTCATGATGGGTACCCTCGTAAACAAAAAGGGCCCATCATTAGTCAAGAATCCAAAAATATCCACCTTAAAAGAGGAACAATACAATGAGAAAAATATAACCAAGATGCTCGCAACCATCACCAAAATACTTAGTAGTGTTTTCCAAACCAAAAGTCATGACAAGGTTATGATAGCAACAACGACTGAATATTATACAGAGTAAAGGAAATACGTGTAGGACCAATAAATTTTTTGAAAAGCCACCACCTTTGACATATTACAAAATGGAAATGTTAAACAAAATAAGGACATAAACTCTAAACAAGATTACACCCAGGTTCCCAACGACAGAGCGATTCCAGAGTGAAGAAAAACCCAACAAAGGTAGAATGTATGTAGAGTCAATATGCGACATAGGAACCCCAAGCATCTGTTAGAGGAAACTAAAGAACAAATAAATGAAACCCTAGGGCCATCTAGCTCAAACCAACATGAGCCCTCATCTTCCGCTGGAATATTACTAAACAGTGAAGCGAAAGATCAAAATTTTCATGGGGTGGTCAGAACTCACCCTCCCAGCCCTCGTGCCAAGAAGTCACACTTGGCACACAGAAGGACTTCCAAGGGAGGTTAGGGACATATGTTTATTTATGAAAACAGGGTACGTCAAGCCCCACATTAAGAACTACCAACCACTCATGTATTAACCTTTCAAGCATGATTAGTTCTCCTATATTAAACGTCGATCTTGATTAACGCTGACCACAAAACATAATGAAAATATGATTATTGGTTTAATCCTTACACTTATTTTCTATGTTTGAATGGTTCGGAAAATCCACTATTACTTGCAACGATAGTAATTAAATGAAATAATCTGCTAACTTAGGTTAAAGCAAAGCAAGGTCGCGACAAGGGTATCCTTTAGAATGACCAACGAAGATTGTAATGCATAATTCATACATGGGGATTGTAATCTATAATTATAACCCTACCACATGAATTATAACATAGATTCAAATTGTGTCATGAAGACTATAACGTAGGTCATGCAAGTATAGTTGCACTTGGAACTATTAAAGGTAAAAAATTCAAAGGTAAGAGATGTTTTATTAATTATATTTAGATAATTGAGTAATGTTCCTTATTTAGTTGAAGATAAAATATTGCGGTATAAAAAAAAAATTGGGTATGTGACATTTGATGAGGCTAAAATTGATTGATTGGTTGATTTTTTAATGACTTCCATGAGGTTGAACATCCTAAGGGACAAAGATAATAAAATCCCTAACTCATCTTCACACTATTTTCAATGTTGCATCTTCTGCTGTGAATCTTGACTAGAAGACTAGCAATCTGGTTGATCTTATCCCCGTCAAATAGTTGGTGCATGTTGTTGACCTTTAAGTTGTTTTCATAGTGACTACAAATATCATCGTAGGATGCACATTCCATGACAAAGTGCCTCTTCGTCTCCACCACACCCTTATTCAAAATATGCAAGTTTTTTCCTCCCAAACTTCCTTGGGTACCCTCCACCTATCAGTCTCACATCTAAGGTGACGTGAACTCGTCCTCAGTTGTGCAACTAGCAATCTTTCTTTTCCTTTAATAGCTGCCCCTAAATATGTTTTCTTGTTATGATCACAATTTGGGTTAAACTGCTTGATGTAGTATGCTTTTTTACACCCACTGTGATTAGTCCACATGACAGTCCTAAATTTTTCATTCACACACTTTTTTATTTCTTCCTTTATGTTAGGATAGTCATGCAACTTGATATTCCACTTACTAAACCACTTTTTATTTTTCTTCATCCAAGTTTTCTTCCTTCGGTCTAACTCCTCCTCATAGCTAACTTGGGCCAGTGTTGGTTATCCATGTTTTCCACCTTCTTTAAGTAGTTTATTAATTTGGTTATCGTTGTCTCCTCCAACATAAAAGTACATGTTTCAGCTAAAAGAATTTCATACAGGATTATGGCTTTAACTTTGAGATTGCTAGTAATTAATTGCTTTTGAATTTTTTTCAGCTAGCTGTCTCCATCTGCAAGTTGACATGTTGCTTCCCCATATTTCACAACCATAGAGAACAACCGGCATAACCAACAAACCAAAGAGGGTTTTTTTGGTTTTCCAATCCCGAAGTTCCACTTTTATGAACCTATTTTGGAGTAATTATGAGGCTCTCCACCCTCCCTGTATCCTTTTCACCCTACAAGTCTCCCAACTGAGCTTATAGTGGAAGTCAATCCCAAGATATTTGTATTCTTTCACTATCTCCAATGGAATGCCTTTGAAAAGAAAGGTGATTTGTTTGTCTTTTCTATTTAAATAAAATATCATGATTTTAGTCTTGGTAATGTTCACTTGCATCCCTACCTCCTAAAAAAAGTGGTCTAAGGCCTTTAGATGTTCTCTTAATCCATGTGTTAATTTTGAAATTAGAATAATATCATCTGTGTATAAAATTAGCTTCAACACATACCTTGCTAGATGGACACCCTCTCCATCCGTCCTGATCAACCAGGCTTCCAACTTATCAATGTATAAACCAAACAAAGTGGGATATAGAGGAAATCCTTGTTTAGCGCCAATATCACTACCAAAACATTCATACATTCCTTCACTTGTTCTGATTTTAGCTCTAACCTTTTCATAAAGTCTGTGAACTACTTCTCTATATCCATCTGGGATACCCAACTCTTCCATTATGTTCCATAGTTTGTCTCTAGTTATTGTGTCGAAGGATTTCCTAAAGTCCAAAAAACAAAAATAGGTTGTCTCACCTTGTTTGTCCTAGATTTTCTCTATCAAATGTCTAAGGGTGACCCAACTGTTGATTCTTCGCTATATCATGCTCCCAAAAAGTTTTCCCATGAGGGGGTTGACCATAATAGTGTTTTAGTTGGAAGAGTTATTGATATATCCATTCTTAAAGAGAGGAATGACCACATTGGTGGTCCATTCTTCCGGAAAGTCGTCCTGGATGACCCTATTGAAAATTCCTTTTATGTGAGGTGCAAGGAGCTCAACCCCCAACTTTAAAAATTCAGTTTGAAGCATGTCTATGTCCTCCGCGTTGCCTCTTTCTTACTTCTTTATTCCTTGCTTGATATCATCCACGATGAATAATTCCACTGATGTTTTCACTATGGGTGGAGTATCTTTCTTGTGTACCCGCTCATAAAGGAGCCTCACATATTATAACCATTGGACATCTGTATGAATCTTTCATGATTATATTACGCATAATACCTTACGAAATAAACAAAGCCTTTAAAACCTTGAAATATAGTATTCACTCTTAAAATTTTTGTAAAACCTTTCTATGAATATAGAGTAATGAGTAGGTAATTATAATATTTAAAAAAAAAAATGTTTTTTTTCCATATTTAATAGATGTGGAGTTAAAATAAATTTATTGTGATTGTAATGTTCCAAATGCTTTATCTAAAATTTAAAACCTTGAAACAAGGTATCTAGAAAATAGGTCAATTAGTTGTCATTAATTAACAAAGGCTTTGGTTCATTTTTCATGGATATTGGATCTCTAAACAAAATATTTTGAAAATTTTGTAATTTTTTTTTTATGAATGATAATGTTAATTAAAAGTAAGTCGACACTTTCCCTTCATTTAAAGGATAATATTTAATGAGATTTGAACCTAAACGCCCAAATGAAGAAAGATAACATATTTTATATAAATCATTGAAACCATGCTTAAGAAAGATAACAACTTTTATATAAATCATTGGAACAACACTCATTTGACATATACAAATCACTGGAATCACACTCACTTTTGTATAGATTATGAAAATGTTAGAAGGAAAAGAGACACTACCTTTAAAATATGTTGTCCATACTATGAATATCCTAAATGCATTGCAATATTCCAGATATAATATGCAGAACAAAAATATTTAGCAAGCAATGGCAGAACAACAACGATATATCCAGAACAATATCATAATAATACTAGAATAACACCAGAAAGAGAACCTTTATTAATGATAGCAATGTTCACTTGCCTCTTCAAGGGGGAAACCTCTAACAGAGCATAGATCTATTACAATAATATCCAAGACAAAAATATCCAATGCCTCCTACTCTTATTTATACTAATTCTACCTTCTAATGAAACTTCTAGAGGAAGATATTTCTAGAAGCATAAGCTTCTATTAGGTCTTCTTACATTGACTTATTCTCCTTTATTTATTAAGCTTTATTAACTAATGTAGACCTTTATTACATATAAAATATATCCTACTAACTAATGACCCATGGAGAGGGGTTAGGATCGGATCATAACATGCCCTCCCCCATCAAAAGTAGCCTTGTCCTCAAGGTTGTAGGTGTGGAAACCCCTGGAGTATGGTCATTGGTTCCCAGGGCGCATCCTCTGGTGATGTGTCCTTCCACTTGATCAACACTTCCTTGATTGTTCTGCCATGCAGCTAACGTTCACGGTGATTGAGGACTACTTCTGGTTGGAGCCAAAGGGAGCCTTCTTCATCTAATTCCGAAAGGATGGTTTGGACTCTGCAATTGTGTCCCACCACTTTATTTATACAGGAAACATGGAACACCATATGGATTTTGGAAGTAGGAGGAAGGGCCAATTTGTAGGCCACTGAACCAATACGCTTGATGATCTGGCAGGGTCCATAAAATTTGGGTGCCAACTTGTGATGTTCCTGGGATTTGAGAGATGTTTGCTTGTAAGTTTGGAGCCGAAGAAACACATGATCACCTTCCTGAAAAACCCTTTCTAAATGATGTTGGTCTGCCTATTGCTTCATGCGATTTTAGGCCATGTGGAGGTTATCCTTCAGAGTCGCTAGGGTGGTTGTGTGACCTTGCAACATTGTATTAATAGATTGTACCTTTGATGTTCCTAGAAGATAGGTAGTGATTGTAGGTGGGTGTTAGCCATACATTGCTTCATATGGGGTCATTTTAGTGTTCGTATGATATGAAGTATTGTACCACCATTCTGCCAAGGGGAGCCATTGCACCCACTAATGTTGTTTGTCCAAAGAAAAACACCGCAAGTAGGTTTCCAAACATTTGTTGACCACTTCTATTTGGCCATCAGACTGGGGGTGATAGGTTGTGCTCATGTTCAGTTGGGTTCCCTACAATTTAAACAACTCTTGCCAAAATGTGTTGGTGAAAGTTGGGTCACGATAAGATACAATAGAGGTGGGCATGCCATGTAAATTGAAAATATGATCAAGGAAAAATTGTGATACTAATGCTGGTGTGAAAGGGTGGGGTAAAGCAAAAAAGTGAGCATACTTGAAGAGACAATCAACCACCACCATGATGACTGACTTATTCCCATCTTTCATAAGGCCCACTATAAAATCCATGGATATTTTTGCCCACATAGAAGCTAGAATGGGTAGGGGTTGTAGGGTGCTTGGAGACTTGATAATTTCACCTTTATTACATTGACACACCTCACATTTTGTGACAAAGTGAAGGATATACTTATTCATGTATGCCCAAAAGAAAGAACGACGGGCATGAGCATATGTCTTTTGGAACCCCGAGTGACCCGCAATAGATGATGAGTGCAACTCATTTAAGATCCTTGGCTTGAGTGCTAAAGATGGTGATAGAACCGGGCGATCCTTATATCTGTAAATATTTTCCTGCAAAGTGTAGCAACCGATGGGAGGATTAGGGTCCTCCTAAAGGCGCTGAATTAACTTGGAGATAGTCGGGTGTGTTAGACACTCTTGGTGTACTTCTTCAATCCAATCGGGGACTGGTAAGGATAAGGAAAAGAGGGAGTTTTCCTCCTCATGTTGTCTTGACAATGCATCAACTACTATATTATCTTTTCCCTTTTTGTATATGATTTCATAATCATAACCCAACATTTTGGTCAACCACTTATTTTGTTATGGGGGGGATAATTGTTGCTCCAAAAAATATTTCAGACTATGGTAATCTGTTTTAATCTGAAAACAACATCCCAAGAGATATGGCTGCCATGTGTGCACCGCATGGAGAATGACCATCATTTATTTTTCATACGTAGATCTTCCCAGATTGTGACCACTCAACGCTTGGCTAGTAAAGGCCAAAGGTTGACCATATTGTGTGATCACTACGCCTATACCAGTTCCAGAAACCTTTGATTCCACCACAAAGGTTTTGTTGAAGTTAGGAGTTGTTAGGACAAGAGTAGTGCACATAGCCCTCTTTAACATTTTGAAGGCTTACTCAACAACATGTGTCCAATGAGATGCATTCTTCTTAAGGAGGTTGGTCAAGGGCTTAAATTTTTTTCCATAATGGTGGAAAAATTTCCTGTAATATCCGGTGAGACCAAGAAAACCCCTTAGGTGTTTTAAGGTCTTGGTTCACGACCAATCCTGCATATCTTGTATCTTTTTGGGGTCCACTTTTACCCCTTCGCGACTGACAATGTGTCCCAAGTATTCCACTTCGTTGGCTCCAAATGAACATTTGATATTTTTAACAAACAATTGGTTTTTCTGCATCAAGTGAAGGACTTTGTCCACATGAAGAAGGTGGCTATCCCAAGTGCGGCTATAAATGAGGATGTCATCAAAGAAAACCAAGAAAAACTTCTGAAGGTAAGGTTTCAATAGTTTATTCATGATACTTTAAAAGGTGGATGGGGCATTTCAAAGGCCAAAAGGCATGACCAAGAATTCATAATTTCCTTCATGAGGTCTAAAAGCAGTCTTCAGAATAGCTTTCTCCTTCATCTGGATCTGGTGATAGCTAGAGCAAAGGTCTAATTTGGTGAATACACATGCACCTTGGAGTTCATCCAACAGATCATCATAGATGGGAATGGGAAACTTATCTTTGATGGTCAGTTTATTCAGGGCATGAAAATAAGAGCACATGCATCAAGTACCTTATTTCTTTAAGGCCATCACCACTGGTGAAGAATATGGGCTGGTACTAGGGCGAATTACCCCCATCTCCAATAATTCATGTACCGTCTTTTCTATTTTATTTTTTTGACCAAATGGATATCTGTAGGGACGTACATTGGGGGTTGCTTTCCCGGAAGGAGAGGGATGCTATGATCATGCTCCCCTGGAAGGAGGTAAGGTTGTGGGAACCTCAAAGACGTTGGGCTACTTGTCCAAGATGAGTTGCAGGCTAGGAGGAACTATATAAGAGGATTGTTCAATGACCTGGATGGAATTAAATTGGGTAATCACTACAGATTTTTTGAGTTCCTATGAGGCTGCCAACTAAGGTCTATCTTTGACCTTAAGTTTGGCTCTAAGTTTCAACTTTGTGGCTGTCCCTTGCTGCTTTTTTAGTACAACAAACAGTCACTAAATTTCAACTCAATATTTTGATGGTTAAGTGTCCTTTTGAGGTTCCCTTGCAAGTGTTTTATTTTCTCAATATTAGCACATGCAATATACATCAAAACAAATAACCAACCTATAGATCTTTTAACTTTAAAATTCTGATCTACACTTCTAAGCATGCATGAAATTGAAACATATGTTTTTGGTCAAC
>JASDQU010103529.1:157324-170591 GCA_032191745.1 Picea mariana | reverse complement strand
TTTTCACAGAATACTAGGAAGTATAGGCAATGTGACAAATGATTGAAGAAGAAAATACAGAAAGGGGAAACTAGGTTGTTGCTTGACTCACTGTTATGGAAAGTACTTGTAACCTTTTCTTGCTTCTAGTTGATTAATTTATAGGTGCATGTTGTGGTTGAGCTGGCATAACCGTTGTAAATGCTTCTTGATTTTCTGGTACAGTAATTCTAATTAATGCCTTTTTCAACCATTCATCAATATATCCCCTTAAAGGTGCCATGGTAATTTCATGTTTAGTTTTAATTTCAAATAATTGATTTTCAAAATCCCTCATATCCATCTTCGATTAATACAACATGTCATCAGCTTCATCATTCCTGTTAATATATCGAACTAACCATTTTTCAACTTCCTCTTCATAAAATTCTATAGTTTCGGTAAATTCATTTGCCCGGGGAACTTTTAGTGCATGAAGTTGTCCATTAAATATTCTTTTGGTAAAATCATAGTGTCCATTAATAAATTGGGACCATTTAATTCTTTTGTAAGATCCATAAGTTTAAGAAACAAATCACTCTTTTTATTTCTCAAAACATCGGTTTCATTTATCATTTCCTTTAATTCTTTAATTCTTCTTAGCCAACATGTGTTGACCTGCTTCATCTGGTAAGGTGAAGGGAGTTTTTATTCTTTCATGTAAGCTTCACTTAAGCTCGAAACTTTAGCTAAAAATGTATTCACATCTTCCTTGAAAATTCCTTCATCATTTTCTAAGTCCTTTTGCATGTATTCCTTGAAATTTTGTATTCTAGACGAAAATCTAGCAATACTTTGGGAAAGCTCCCAAATTTCTTGGATTATATCAATTTATTTTTTGCATGGCATTGCCAACATATTTTCTTATAGCTTGTAATAAGATTGATGGGCCTTTATATTCGTGCTACTTTCCAACGCATTTTCTAACAGAAGTTCAGGTTGGATTGAATTCAAAGGTTCGGGAAACAATGGTCCTAGTACTAAGGCAACTTCCAACTCTTTTATCTTCTTTTTCAACTCTAAATTTTATTTTTTCATATTATCGATAGATTGTTTCAAAGATTCTCCAGTTGCTCTGTCGAATTCTGCAATTTTTTACGATGCAACTCCATCAAGGTCAATTGAAGATTTCCATTTTTCTTTTTTTTTAGTATTGAATTTTTCCAATAACAATTTCTTAGTATCACAATTGTAGGCCACGTGGTGCAAAGTAACAGACTCTTCCTCAAATATTTCAGGATCCTGGGTGATTATAACATCAACAATTTCCCTAGTTTCCAATAATATTTGTGCAGACCAACTAGGTTCCTCAATGAGCTCATCCATGTCCATTGCACATGGATTCTCTTGGACTTCAGGTGTGCTTAACTATACTACTGATGTATTCTTTTTCCTTTTCACACAAGTATATGCAATGTATGATTTTTTGAGATTTTTTTTAGGTGGGGCTTTATCTCCACTATCGTTTGACCCTTCAATTGATGTTTCTCTTGTCTCCATTCCACTAGTTTTATTCTTTGTTCTCAATGGATTACTCCTTTGGGATGTTATTGGTGAATTAGGGTTTTGATCTGTCACTTATCTGTCGTGTTGTATGTGACCTTCATTTGTTCTATTTATTTCTCCTGTGTCATTTGAAACTTTGTAAGTTGCAATTTCATGAAGATTTAAATTATCTCCACCACCCTCCTGGAATTGTTCAACTTTAATGAAGTGTGAAGAGTACCCTACCAATTCCATATGTGCAGTAAATTTGTTATGTGGTTCAAAACCCTCAACAAATTTATCTTCATTTAAGCCCATTTGTGCATGATTTCCTGCCAATTCGTCAAGGTGAGTTATATTCTTCACAGTAAATTTCCCAATTTTCCATATTAGGGGTATGAATTATTTTTTCTTCTTATCATGGAAGAAACGGGCCCAAGTATTGTATTGTCTGCACATTTCCTCGACAAAGAGTTTAACTGATACATAGAACAGTAAAAGAAAAGGATTCTCCTAACTACCAAACAATCTAATAATAGTAAATTCTTCAGAGATTTCATAAGCTCCTTTACCAGAGAGAAAGGTAGTTTCTTCCAGGGATAGTCTTGATGTATTATGACCAAAGATCAATTTTTTGAATTATGAAATGAAGTTGTTATGAACCGGATAAAAATTGTATTGTGATTTATGCTTGTACAAGATTGAATACCATGCATAAATTGGTTCCAACTTAAAATCAACATGTTTTTCCCTTGGCAAGTCTTCAAACACATGGTCATGAGTGATAGAGAAAATGAGGGAAGAATCCATATAAAATTTTCGAGTCTTTTTTAGGTTATTCAATTGGAAATAAATTTCATTTTAAATTTGAAATGAGATAACCCCAATCAATAATGGATTTTTCATGCAAGGCATAGTGCATGGCATATATAACATTTATTGATATAAACATAGTAGATTTTGAACTGATAATGCGGGTGAATAACCATGTGAATTCATTGTACATGTATTTTAATGAAATTACCTCAATTTTGGAAGCATCGGGGTTATTGGTTGGGTCCTCCAAATAATTTCTCAGAAACTATCTCCTCCTTTATGTTGCTTCAAAAATTTGTCGACCTCTTCATTTTTTAATTGTGTGGTAGGTGTAGGGAGTTGTAGCATTTTGGATAATGCTAAAGGAACTAGAGATATGGGTTGGTGTCCTTGTAATTGGATGATTCCCCCTTCAAAAAAGAAGTTGTCTATGCACATTGAACAATCTCTTTGAAATCTTTCACTTCTAGAACACAACCTACTAATGTTATTCCAAAGGTCCAAAATAAGTTTGTTTTCTTCTCGGCTGGAGAAAGAGTCTTGTAATAATTGTATTCTCTTGACCACTGGAACTGTTCATCCTCATGCCCAAGTGTTTTTAGTGTATCTCCACAATGCAATTCATTTTTATTACTTGACATTCTTTTATGTTTTTTTACAAAAGGTAGTGCTATTGTTAATACTTACAGCTTGGCATATTTGATTTTATTTAATTTCACCATGTATTGTCTTAATAACTCAATCAATCATAAATCTTGTTTTTAATATTGTTGGCTTACTTGAGATCTGGATTTATTGCAAGATTTAATGAATGTGTCATGAATTTAATAACGGTATTATGCTTACATTAGTGGCATATGATGTAGCGGGGACAATAAATGTGATGGGAAGTGGTGATATGATGTCATGGAGGATGAAAAATGTAAAGTATGAGAGTGAAAAATGAGAAATGGGATGTGGAAAATGAATAACAAGAAAATGTGAACATGCAGACCTACAGACTTGTAGACATGAATATGAGGAAGGGTGAGGAGTTCCGCATCAAGATTGAAAATCTGGTTAAGCATTGAAAAAATTTGTTTTGCAAATAGAAAAGTGCATTTTGGAGAATGTGGAATTGCGGACTTGCAGGCCTAGGGACTCAAGGAAAAATTTAATGGGAGGTATGTAGCTCCACATCTGCATTTGTGAAAATCAACTAAGAATTGAAAAAGTGAAGAAAAAAAAGTATAATTTGGGGAACAAGAAGTGAGAAGTGCATTTTGGTGAATGCGGTGTTGTGGACCTGCATATCTGGAGACTTAAGAAAGTTAATGGATGATATGTAGCTCTACATCCACATTTTCGAGAAAATTAGTAATTATTAAAAGGTGAAAGTGCATTTTGGAGGGCATGGAGGTAAAAGGTGTAAAATGTAGAACACATGAATGTAGGCCTATGGGCATGCGAACTTAAGACTTTTGCTATCCCGCCCCACATTATTTGAATAAATGGCTAAGTGTTAGAAAAAAAATTGATAGAAAAGAAAAGAGAATAAAGGAGAATAAACAAAAGAAAGGGATAAGGAAAATCATATGGGTGGTGAGATGAAAACACCAACTTAATCACGAATGTAGATCAACAAGACTCAAACGGCTCGAGATATCCTCTCTTTTTTTCATACAGTGTCGAGAAAATATACATGCAAGTATATTTTTTGCATACTGAAATGGATTTTCAAACATAACACAATGTATATAACCTTGAAACCATATAAGAGGTTGCGAGCACGTTATATTTACAGCTTTGTCCACAAATTTCTCATAGCTATTTCACAAATAGAAACGAGTTCAAGGAGAGAGCATTATAGTGACATGGATTTGGGACGGCATGTGATGAATATGAGTGAGTTCTTGTTCATAACATGGACATTAAATACTGCAAAATAAACCATACATATAACAGGATAAAAAATGACTCTTGATAATCAAAGCTAGGGTATGATGGTGAGAATAAAATGAACAGAGTGATAGAGCTCGCTATGAAAACTTAGACCAAACCAACACATAGATATCATGAGTGATTAACCATATGTATCTGAGTGATTAACGATATTAAATACAAGAAAATGTTGTATCCTCTATGTACTTGAATGATTGATACCACCACCAGGCCTTAGAGACATCAATAATTATTACCCATATGGTTTCGGATAGGTGGCTTGAGTAGAGCTCTCAAGCTCAGCCATACCACAAAGAAATGAATGTGAGCTGAAATGAAATCGGTGTCATTAAACCATGAATAGACTGAGAGTTGGTTAGGCGTGCGAAGTAAAAACTGGCAGTAATCATGAGTTGAGTCCATTGTCATGTGGCAATGTTAAAATGTGTGTGGGATTCGGTGTGATACATCCACCGTTGATCTTGCACCTATCTCCTTCAATGTGATGGACGTTGGGTCAAATCCTACTTTATTACGCATTAACCCATAGCTCGAAACTTGAGCATTATATCTCATGGTTTCGGGTGGTAGATTCGTGGTACATGAAGTCTTCATGAAATTTCAAACTTACAAAGTGTATGACCATGTGAATCTATGTCTATGTTGCCAATGTAAACCATGCTTTCCAATGTAAACACCAAGTCAACGATATGTTAATCAATTAAGCTCTTAATACCCGTAGAAGAGTGAAAAAAATAATAGGGTTGAATAGATATACTAGATATTTAGTATATCTATCCATTAGATACATTCACCAAATCAATAATTCAGTTTGGAAAAAGACCCTTCTTTCGGGGAGAAAATCTAATCATCAGATTGAATCTGCAAGAAATATTCTTCCCTCCCCGAAGAATCAAATTCTCTTATCAAAAACATAGGAAGATCAATAGATTTTAGGATGACACAGAGGTAGTCCTCCTAGGTCAAAATCCCACAGAGACCAATTATGAGTTGGGTGCTTTAACCATTCAGCCATGGATGCTGAATAAAGATCATCAACATATTCATTCTATAATATTAGTATAGACTCAGATCTGAAATTGGGTAGTTCGGGATCCAATCACATTCTTTCTCTCATACTTGATTCATGTCAAGTATTACCAATAGACATTCGAATCAATTTTCATTGAATGAATTTGATAATAAGCCATGGACGAAACGAACAATTGTATGTGAATCCATTATAATTTATTGTATTGATTGTTCAGTCCTTGGCAGGAACGACGTTCGGTAGAATATATGACTCGTGCTCCTTTAGGTTCTTCAAATTATGTGGGTGGTGTAGCTACCGAAATCAATGCGGTGAATTATGTCTCTCCCCGAAGTTGGTTAGCCACCTCCCATTTCGTTCCAGGATTTTTCCTCTTTCCCTTAATTTCTGTTGCTTCCGTTATTGCTGCTGGATTATCTGTAGGGATTGCTTCCATTGGACCTGGCGTTGGTCAGGGCACTGCTGCGGGCCAAGTTGTAGAAGGTATTGCAAGACAACCAGAAGCGGAAGGTAAAATACGAGGTACCTTACTGCTAAGTTTAGCTTTTATGGAAGCTTTAACTATTTATGGACTAGTTGTGGCCTAACCATATAATGTATTATACCATTGCAATTTATAATAAAACATGGCTTATAATGTATTACTTCATATGGGTTTTGGTATATATAATAAAATGTATATTATTTACACAAATAATATAGCACTCGCATCATAATCAAGCTTGAAATTCATGATACCCCCCACCACATGTTCATCAATAAATATGCATGATAACCATACCAATTGCAGTATAGTTCTATGTTAGATCATGTCTCTTTTACTTGTGTGGTTTTTCATTTGCATCATATAAACAAAAATTGAGTCAGTCTTCATACTACACAAACAATATAAACAAGATTTTCTTAGGAAAGGCCACTCTTTTTGCTTTGTTTGTAACACACAATAGGTATATCAAAGGAAATTAAATGAAGAAAAAAAAAATTGAGAGCAAGAACGTGAAAGAAACAAACAACTTTGCAATACTTTGCAAATATGATCACAATGACATTAAAAGCATCAATAGAAGGATTCAAGGACAACTACATGAAGCGTGAGAGATAAAATAGAAGTGCACTAGAGTGCATAATGGAAACGATGCATGATGCATTTAATAAAGTTAGGATGCATGTGCATGAAGTAGGCATGATGAGATTGAATGTGTGATGCATATTTTCATGCATTAGTGCATGTGGTTAGGCCTGAACATGCTTGTGGCATGCTTGTAGACTAAAAGTATTATGTTGTTATATCTGTGAAATAATGATGTCATGATAATTGAATAAGACGAATAATGAATTATGTGTCCAAGAAAAATGTTTATAGCATGGTTAAATATGTTGATGATGTTGTTGTATATGAAGTCCATACGTATGAATACAACTAGGATGAAAGAATTTTGATCACGACATTGATGAAGGAAGCCTGTGAGTTGCCACAACAATATCAGTTGGTCAGGTAGCATCAAGTAAATCCAATAAACAACCATGTAGGTATTTGGTTGTTTATAATGCATAATTTTTTAAGGGAACTAACGTAAGAGTTCCCTCAATTAAATTTCAATATTGGAATTGATGAGAGAAGGCCAAGGGATTTGAGGATACAAATGAAAATTGGTGTTGAAGTGCATTTATGTGAAAAATTAATTGATTATTGGGTTGTGTTGGTTATGAGATCATAACTAGTTCAAGTCGGGAGATATACTCTTGTTGTAGAATTGAATGCCAATTGAACCATCCATGTGTGAGATCATGTTGGGTTTGGATATGGAATGGTTATAGCAATGTGTGAGTACTCAATTGGTCTTCCCTTGTATAACTGATGTTTGGACTGCAACCTCTTTACCGACACTAAGTAACACAAAGGGATTGCATTCCTAGTGTTGTGTATGGTCAGAGAGGAAGGTATCCAAATGATTGAGCAATATTAGGAATATATTTTATGATGTGTTGAGTCATTGTCTAGACCCTCCAACTCATCATGGTGGAATAAATGGTAGAGATATGTTGTATTTCGAGAGCAATACAGGGACACATTGTGTATATGTGTCCATTGGCATTGGCACATCATTTTATTTATTAGTAATGTTTGATTGCATTATAGTTTGGTATGCTAGATAATGCATATATAGGGAACTATGCGGGTTACATTCCATTTAATATGATTAACAACAAGAAATAATTGAGTTGTTAGTATGCACAAATTTTGGGTATTTTTGTGAGTTATTGTAAATATGCAAAGAATTGATAATGTGTGTGAATATTGACAGATGTTTGGTTGAATGAAAGACAAGAAAATTGGAAGTAGAATGGTCTCAAGTATGGAAATGGTGTAAGCCCATAAGGAAGACCGATACCTACAACTGCAAGAGCCAAACATAATGAGCAGAAAACCCATGCTTGGGAAATTTTGTTTTCCTGTATAAAAAATATTTGAAAATTTAATAATTGAAAATTGTATGATGATGTCTCATATTGGTTGTATGCATATGATGCAGATGAGATGACTTCCACAGGTTACAAAGTGCTAATGGAATTCTAACAGTAAGTTGGTGCTCACCTTGGTAAATGATGGATCACCTGAGGAACTGTAAAATAGTGAAAGGGATGCCTGAGCCCGAAGGGTGAGAATACCAAGGACATAGAACTCCATAAGAGAAGAGACGAGATGAATAAAGTCTAGTGGACACGTTAGTAGTTGTTCAAAGCTATTAAAGACTAAAGAATCAAGTTTTATGGCTTGTAGAAGAACTAGGTTTTCAAGCCTTAAGAGTGAACTCTTGTGTCAGTTGCACTATTGTAGCAAGCTATTATTGTTTTGTTTCATGGCACCAAGTTCCCTGGTCACCCCAGTAGTGAAATTCTCAGTCACTTGTGCTAGAGACCCTGTTAAAAATGATGAAACCCGATGGACTGAGAGCAGTGAAGGGGGGACATTAGGAATGGTAAATCCCAATGGACTTAGAGCAGTGAAGGGGTACATTCCTTGGGTTGGAAATGTACATGGAAGAAAGCTATTTGAAATTGATATAGTTGTAGGAGAATGTCAGTAGGCTATGTATATATTTTGGGTCGGAGTGCATATGTATTTATTTTCTTGGACTAGAATGTCTATGTGATATTAATCCAAAGAGTATGTATGTTGATTAATGGTCGGAGGGACTGGAATTGTAATAGGTATGTACACATGTATGGTGTTGTGCATTAAGGACAATGCAAAAATAAGGGGAAGCAAATGTAACATCCCCATTTTTAATCCTCACAAATTAAAATGTAATTGTGTAATTGTCATTAGGTTGGTGAGCCGTATTGAATTAATATGGCCAAGGGACAAGAAATGTAATATGTAAAGAATAATGATAAATAAAATGTGATGTGAGTTGTAAAGGGGACATGGACAGAGATGGGGGTTGAGTAATCCACCATTTTTATCCATGAGTTTAACTTTTGAATTCTTTTCATGTTTTTAATGTGTTAAGTGAACCTTATGATTTCTCTTTAGCGTGGAAAATATCAATCATTGAATATTTGTAAGAGGGTAGGTGTAATTAGTCACATCCCATAGTTATTAAGAATTGATCTGAAGTACAATCAGCTCAGGGATGAGTGGAATTCAATCAAATAGGAAAAAGAAAAGAAATATGTATGGGTAGAGGGGAGCAGTTTTAGACAGTCGCGTTTTCATGCAGAAAAGAAGAACAATAAGAGGAAGTGAATTGGAGATAAAAAAAACAAGGAGAGGAGTGTTGTAGTTGGAGCCACGATGGAGGGTGAATCTTGGAGAAATTTTGGAGTCGAAGACTAAAGAACCAGGTTGTCAGGCATGAAGAGTGAACTCATGTGTGGGAGTTGCATTACAAAAGAATCAGATTGCCAGGCCTGAAGACTGAACTCCCTGTGTGAGTTGTAATGTAGTAGTAAGTTATTATTATTTATTTTACCTGGTCATTTTCCTAGCAATAAATTTCCCTTTAGATCCCAATAAGTGAGATTCTCAATCACATGTGCCAAAGACCATGTTAAAAATGATGCAACCCAATGAAATAAGAGCAGTGAAGGGGGCACATTGGGAATGGTACAGCCCGATGGACTGAGATCAATGAAGGTGTACATTCCTTGGGTTGGGCAAGTGTGTGGAAGAGAGCTGGTGAAAAATAAGGATAATTGTAGGAAGATCTCGTGGGTTGTGGGATTTTGTTGATTTGTGAGTGGGCAGGGAGAGGCACCCTCTTTTGTGGATTCCTAGCCCGAACTCAAGGGTGACTTGTTGTTGATATTTGGAACAAAAATTCTATGGTTGGGTAGAATATTTGTCCCAAGTAGTTTGATGCACAACTGATTTTAAAAAGATAAGTGTTTTTAGTTGTTTTTTGTGCTATACTTGTGAGTTTAATTGTCGTGCTTTTACTATGTGTGTGAGAACGATTTATATGATATTGGGATATATATTAGTTGCATTCATGTTAGTTTTAGCATGTTATAGCTGCATCTAATTATTGGTATCATAAATGGTTAAGTCTATGTATAATTTAGTAGTTGGTAAGCTACAGTAATTTATTTAGCAAAAACAATTATTTTAATGTGTACTTTTGCAAGTAATGGACCTCAGCGAGGCTGGGGTATGTTACATGAACACACAGTTGGTCCATGAATCTATTTAACACTACAAGGAGAACACCTTCTAGCGGAGGTTTTTAGTGTTACAAAATTTGGAAAAATTTTGAAAAAAAACCTTTGCTACAACCTCCTCTATTGGCTATGGAGGTTTAGCAAAGGTTTTAATGGATGTTTCGTATAACTAAAAAAAATTGTGCGAACAAAGGTTGTAGCGGACTTTTTTTTCATTGCTTTTATTGTCCAAACACATCAGTGCACCATTAAATAAAACTCCTTGATGCATGCCTAAACATAAAATGCATCGGAACAACCTTGCTTAAAATGTCGCAGAATGTACATAAAACCAAAAAATACATCGATGTACCATTACATAAATTCTCGATGCGAGCATAAAACAAAACTGCATCGGGCATCATTATAAGAAATTCCCTAGTGAGTACATAAGACAAAAAGGCGTCGGTTTGTCATTACATTACTTCCCCAATGCATACATATGAAACAACGACACCAGGGTGATTATGGTTATTATGCCTCGAATTCCCATTTTGTTGTATGCAAATTCGGTGCACTTGTATTTTATGTTCATATCGGTGCTTGTTAATTCGTACATTCTGGTGCATATATTAAATATAATGTCCCTGTGTGTTTATCTTATTAAATTCACTGATGATTTTAAGTTTTTTAAGGCATTGGTATTGTTATTATATTTAAAAAAACGATGTGTATTTATAACATGCCCACCATAAAATTTGAAAACAATATATATTACGGCACATTTTATGCACAGGTGCTTCCATATAATTAATATATATCAATGCTTTGGTATGTTTAATATGTATCGGTGTGTATAACCCCTTAAAAATCACTGATGTCTATACTATTTCAGGCACCATTTTGTGAGTTCATAAGAATGCACTGATATGTATATATTTTAATTAATTTTTTTTTACAAATATTTTTTATAATCATATTTTTTTTTATATTTTTGTTATTGCATTTTGATATAATGAAAACATTAATTCCTTGTCCATCGGATTACACCTATGTTATTTGAAACAATGTAAATCATTCACATATTAACTAATCAACAAAGCAACATTTTACAATGTAATAAAATAACAAACCTGTTTCATTATATATGAATAAGAGACCCACGGTCATACAAAATGGGACAACATAAAGGTCCACGATAATCAAAATGGAACCAATATGTAATTGTTACACTTTTTGGTAACATGTCCTTATGCAATTGGGACATTATGTCCACTAGATTAAGCAAAAATATCCCTTATTTTTACAAACCAATATTACAAAACATACAAATTACAGTAACATTCAATTATATTGATTGTCATTCATCACTTCAATTATTGGAATTACTCGAGTTGTGTGCATCCCTCCTTTCTTGATCAGTTGTAGGCGATATTGTACATTGGTTATATAAACTGATGTTTTCATGCTCGACTTCTTGTTGATGCTCCAATTGCTCTTGTTCCATCTACAAATATAGAAATCAAGTGTAGTAAGTAAATACTTTTATAATATAGTGGAATATACATGATTGCGTAAATCAAAAAGTGTACCATAGCAACGATTGATTCATAAACCCTAGACATTGTTTTGAAGCCTTGCCTTATGCCGGTTATCATAAGATTTTATGTTGGCTCCTCTCCATACTTTGTTTCCTTCATGTTTAATACGCCATTACAAAGCATAGTCGATATAATTAATATAAATTTTTCTTATTGTTCCATTAATTATAAGACGAGGTAAGTTAAACAACATAGTTACTTACAAATTGTTCAATTAAACCTTGATACTTCAACATATACTCACAACCTTTAGTTAACCCAATGTTGATTAAATGTTCAGTTGGTTCTTCTTTGTATGCTAGCACCTATTAGAAGACATCCATTGATGAATGTAAATTAATTATTTAAATATAATGATCACAACAAATATGAAAACTTTAGTAACGTCAAAAACGTAAGTACTCAAAAACTTTGCAATCAACCCTTTTTTCCTTGTCGTCATGTATTATGTGTTGATTGGGTTCCATTTTGTTTTCCTTTATGCAATAAAACAATTGAAAATTAGTATTTAATATGACAAATAAACTCAATGTACATAAAGAATAAATGAATGATCACATACCTCTTATGCACGTTTTTGTTGGGATGCATCCTCTTATGATGCAATTATATTTATTTCTTTTACCATCTCCTTGTACACTCTTTTGGACATCTATGTCGGCATGTATTGGATTTCTGCTCATTTGTCGCTTGGAATTTTCATAATCTGCCTGCAAAACGGAAAAGCGCAATATTTTTTTCTTAAATGGACATGAAAGTAAATATAGCAAAACAAATATTTTGGTAATTATTGGAACACATTATAGAAAAACATGTTCAGTAATAATACCTTTTATGTGATTCTTTTTTGTTATTATAAGTTTTTTCTATTGCAAGTTTCACGGGTCTCATTGACCATGGCTGTGAAAACACTTCTTGTAGTGTACGTACAACTTGATTCTTGGAGTCACTAGATCAACTTTTGTATTGTAAGTGGAAATTATGTTTATACATTTTTTCCACTATATCCCTCAAACCTTTGTATAATAATTTTTCCCTTTCATTAATTTCAAGCACCACTCTAGATGAACTGATGACCAATTTGTCATCATCATTTACATCCTTAACCATTTTTGTCCTCTTAGGACGAAATTCCAATTCCTTGCTATCAATCCCTACATAACATTAAAAAATGTGAAATCAAGTGTTTAAAACTGGTTAGCGATTAATGTTAAGAAAATCATTTTTAGTAAACGTGAAAGAAAAACTTAATGTTGGTTACCTTTCGATCCACTTGTTTCTTCTCTTTGCAAAATTTCCATAAATATGTATGCTCTTTTGCACTAAGATTACAAACAATCTTATCGTGTTTCTTCAATTTTTTTCTCTGCATGACATGCATTAACCAATACACATCATTAATTTAAACTTACAAATATTTGAAATATATTAACTTTTTAATAAAACTTAAAGAACTTGTCTTCCTCTCTTCTTGGGATGATCTACCATTGTGCTCGTTGAAATAAGATGTTTTCTTTGAACTTCTATCAGCCATCCTGTATAAAAAAAAAAAAAAACAGGAATCATCAAAAATAGAAATTATGGAATTTTTAAACAATCTAGTATTTTGGTGCACTTAATTAAACATAATGCACTGGGATGTAAAATATATACTTGCATCGGTGCGTCAAAGATATATTCGCACTAGTACGTACTATTATTCATTGTGCACCGCTAACCTGTAGGCATATGA
>JASDQU010103529.1:129787-142168 GCA_032191745.1 Picea mariana | reverse complement strand
AGGAATATGTTCACAAAGGATGGTGTAAATACAAGTAAATCACTCATGAATGGATATTCCTCATCATTATGTTTTTGATGATAGGTGGTATGCCACATAGTTCCTCACAATTGAGGAGTTATGGCCTTGTGAAGTTAGAAGCCTCGGAGAATGGTCAAGAAGCCCCTAGTTGGTTACAATTATTTAATAAAAGTGTAAAGTGGTTGTAACAAGAAAGTATAGAAGCCCCTAAGTTTAAGGAGAGAGGTTACTTAGAAAAAGTATAAATACATCTCAAGGAGTCATTCACATGTACATTCACTCACTTATTCTATTGAAAATCTTCTAGTGAACTAGTGATTTATTTGTCAAGTTAGCGACAAATAAATATGAGGTAGCGACCAGAAAGGAGTGCGGGATTTTTGAGGTTGAAAAGGAGAGCAAAGTTTGCTAAGGAAACCCTACTTTGGTAGGCCCTTGTGGTTTAGACCACTAGTGTCCTACGAGGCACCCTCGTAGGTTGCTTAGGGCTCATCACGCGAGGCCCCACGTGATAGGATGTCTTAGTCCCGCAAGGGTAAGAAAATTTTGGGGAGTATGTTGATACCAGGTCCCAAAAGTTAGAAGTGAGCTTACATTTCAGATCTACTGTGCATCAGGTCAGCTATAGAGGTATTGGTATGTTTATGTACTTGTTGTGATGGTTATACATGGTTATGGTATGATACATGCTTGAGGTATGTTTGGGTTGGCACATGATAGAGGTACATCTTGGCTACATGGTTGATAGAGGTATATTCTTGTATCTGGTTATGATATGACTGTTATGGTTCATCTTTGAGATGTGGACTCATTTGATTATATATATATATATATATATATATATATATATATATATATATATATATGAAACTTTGTATGAATATGATGGTTGTGTTGTATGTTATGCTGTATATAGTTATGATGTTAAGAACATCTAGGGAAATTATCAGAGCTCGTCAAACCCTATGGATAATGGAGCTCCCCCCCCCTGTTTGACTTTTGTTTGAAAACCATATTTAAAAATTTGTTCTATTTGATATATTTTTATGCGTATTTTTGAGTAATCTTGAAGTTATAAAATAACTTGTGGTCTATCCATATAACCACATAATAACGATTAATTAACATTTTCTGTTGATAACGAATATTGGAAGTTACCAACTTCTTGGTAGCAAACGATATAAATGTTCAAGCCTCGGAAATCACCATGATATTTTTTCCACACTCGCTATGGTATACTTAAAGCAATTTTCTCTTTTCTATAGGTCATTTCTTATCAATGCACTAAGAATTACTAGGGTCTAACAATTTTGTTGATACCAGGAGTTCTTTTTTAAATAGAAAAAAAGAAGGTCGAACCCTGATCTTTTTGTTTGCAAAAGGTATATCTTATTGTTTGGTCACTGAAGAAAAATTCTTTATTGTTTCCACTATTAGCTTGTGTAGTCGACTTTTTGGCTACAGAGACTAATGCCAACGTCCAAAAGCATTCATAGAAGCATGTTGCAACTTTGTTAGTCCAAATATTTGTGTTTTTCATTTACATAGTATCCAACCAGTGTTGTATGTTGAAAAATTGGTTTTCATTGATATCAACCCTTGAAGAAGTCCGGTAGCGAAGTATGGTAGCCCTAAAGGCATGGCTATGGGACTTGAAGTTGGTTGAGTGATATGTTGACAAAGGATGGTGTAAATAAAACTAACTCACTCATGAATGGATATTCCTCGTCATTTTGTTTCTAGTGATAGGTGGTACACCACGTAGTTCTTCACGATTGAGGAGTTATGGCCTTGTGAAGTTAGAATCCCCAGATAATGGTCAAGAAGCCCCTAGTTGGTTACAATTTTGTAATGAAAGTGTAAAGTGGTTGTAACAAGAAATTATAGAAGCCCCTAAGTTTAAGGAGAGAGGTTACTTAGAAAAAGTATAAATACATCTCAAGGAGTCATTCACATGTACATTCACTCACTTAATCTATTGAACATATTCTAGTGAACTAGTGATTTATTTGTCAAGTTAGCAACAAAGAAATATGAGGTAGCGACCAGAAAGGAGTGCAGGAGTTTTGAGGTTGAAAAGGAGATCGAAGTTTGCTAAGGAAACCCTACTTTGGTAGGCCCCTGTGGTTCAGACCACTAGTGTCCCGCGAGGCACCCTCATAGGTTGCTTAGGGCTCGTCATGCGAGGCCCCACGTGATATGATGTCTTAGTCCTGCAAGTGTAAGAAACGTTTGGGGAGTATGTTGATGCTAGGTCCCAGAAGTTAGAAGTGAGCTTACATTTCAGATCTACCGTGCATCAGGTCAGCTATAGAGGTATTGGTATGTTTATGTATTTGTTGTGATGGTTATACATGGTTATGGTATGATACTTTCTTGAGGTATGTTTGGGTTGGCACATGATAGAGGTACATATTGGCTACATGGTTGATATAGGTATATTCTTGTATCTGGTTATGATATGACTGTTATGGTTCATCTTTGAGATGTTGATGTATGGTTGAGGTATACACTTGATGTATGGTGGTATGTGGATGAGTCATATATTTGGGTTCTTTGAGGAACTTCATTGATGATATGGTACAAATCTATACATATGTTATATGGGACTGGTTTTATATGTGGTTGATGCTCTAGTACATGTTATATTATTTTATGGTATCTACAATTGGAATATATTATGGTATATGATTGATGCATGTTATACTCCATTTGTTGGTACACAATTGATGCATGGTATGGTACAAGTTTGGTAAATTAGGTTGATGATACAATGATAGCTACAAGTTGATGGTACAGTGACAGTGACTGGTCAGATATAGCAACAGGTTGACAGGTTACATGTTGATGTGACAGAGGCAGTGATAGTGACCCTGGCGGTTGCAGTGACAGAGATAATGATAGTGACATAGGAAATTAAATTGATAGTGGCATTAACAATGGTAGTGATAGTTGGTATACATTTTTATTTTAGGGAAACATGACAAGGA
This sequence comes from Picea mariana, assembly GCA_032191745.1. Lineage (NCBI taxonomy): Eukaryota > Viridiplantae > Streptophyta > Pinopsida > Pinales > Pinaceae > Picea > Picea mariana. The sequence continues at coordinate 139,157 of JASDQU010103529.1, read as the reverse complement.
AAGGAAATGGGGTTGTATCCTCCTTCTGGTTGGTGCCGGAGAACTTAGGGAGTTGGAGCTTCCTTTAGGTTGGACCATAAGAATCAGTGGGTTGTAGCCTCCTTCTAGTTGGAGCTAAACAATTTAGGGAGTTGTAGCTTCCTTTAGGTTGGAGCATTTAAATAGGGGGTCATATCGTCCTTCCAGTTGCAGCTGGAGAATAAAGAAGTTGTTGCTTCCAATGAATGTAATATTTGATATATAATAAATCATTCCATGGTTTTCTCCCATTTGAGTTTCCACATAAATTCTGGTGTACTATGTATTTGATGTGATGTGATGCTTCTTATGTTTATGTGCTCATGATACATTGATGATATATTTCTAATTGATACATTGATGATATACTACTAATTGAATTGAAGTTGATATATTGTGGTTAAAAGTAATAAAAATTCTCATACTGATTCACCCCCCCTTTCAGTTTTCCAACAATTGGTATCAGAGCGAGGTTCTTCAAGAGACAGTCTAACCACTAGAAGGAGATCATGGAATACACTAATATTGGAGTACCACAGTTTGACGTCCAGAACTATACCTTCTGGAGTAGAAGGATGAAAACATATGTGCAGGCATAAGGATTTGATGTCTAGACATCAATAGTTCATGGATACAATGCACCAACCACTCCACCAAAAAACATGTAAAGAAACTTGAAGAGAACAATTCAAGGGCCAAAAATTCCATTCTGAATGGTATAACTTAATCGGTATATGCCAAAGTTATACACTGTGATTCCGCAAAGGAAGCATGGGACAAACTTCAAAATTCTACAAAGGTGATTCCAAATTCAAGGGAGCCAAACTTCAAACCTTTAGAGCCAAGTTTGAACAATTGAAAATGATGGAAGATGAAGACATTGCCGCCTACTTTCTATGAGTTGATGAGATAGTCAATGCCATTAAAGGTTTGGGAGAATAAATGAAGGAACCAATCATTGTTCAAAAAGTGCTGAGGTCTCTACCCATGATATATGACACAAAGATTTTGACCCTGGAAGAAAGAGCATATTTAGCTACATTAAGCATGGACGAGCTACATGGGATACTCACAACTTATGAAATGAGGATAAAGCAAGACAAATCAATCACAAAGGAAGCAACATTCAAGACATCCAAGAAGCCAAAGAATAAAAACAAGTTAAAGTAAAAGTCAGATTGCAACTACAATGATGACTTAGAGGAACATGAAAAAATGGAAAACTTCCTAAGGAAGTTGAAAAGAGGAACCGACAACTACAAAGGTATGCTTCCATTGAAATGTTTTAATTATGGTGGTATTGGTAATTTTTCTTCTAAATTTCCTTATGCTAAGAATACAAATAACGATGAAGAAGATGATCCTAAGAAGAAAAATAAAATTCAAAAGGGAAATCGGAGAAGAAACAAAAATAAATCTTTCAAGAAAAGTTTCTACTCAAGGGAAGAAAGTTCATCATCAGATGAGGATGATGATAGTGACGATGATTAAGAAAGATATTATTCATGGTCATAGAAGATTATGAAGAAAAGGAAAATTTGATCTCAGAGTAGAACTAATCAGTGCCTTAGAAGAACTAAGGAAAGAAAGAAAGAGAAAAAATTCACTCAAGGCAGAACTAAAGATGAAATAAGGATCTCAAAATTCTAACTCAGAAGAAGTTGAGAAAATGATCAAGAAGTTAAAAATTCAGATAGAAGAAGACAGAAGGATTGAAGAAGCACTCATAAATCAATTTGAAGAAAAACAAAAGGTGTCTGAAATCTTGGAAGCAGAAATAATCATTCTCAGAAAATATCTCATGAAGAAAGACATGCAACAGAATAACACTAAAATATATAATGAGATTATCGGCAGTCAGAGACCATACTATGACAGGACCGGGTTAGGATACAACCAAATGCAGACTGAGAAAGGTTCAAGATAAAATTCAACAGAATAAGAAGCGACACAAAGAAGCTATGCAAAAGTTATCATAGGTTCTCCTAGGAAGGAAGAAGACAAAAGGACCCAAGAAGAAAATCACAGAGAAACTGCACCATTTAGAAGATACAAAGTTATGAATCAATAGTATCCAGCAAGACCTCAAGAAGAGGAAGAATTTAGAAGAGCAACACCATTTAGAATACCTTGCACCTTCGGGTATCAAACTCTTTTTCTTGGCTTATGTTATTCATGTAATAATTTTAGGCACAAAGCTATGAATTACAGAGCAAATGCCAAGAACATAAGAAACTATGAAGGCTACTCAAATAATAGTTATCCAAGAAGGCCTTATGAAACATAGAACATAAACTAAAACAATTTGTGATCATTGAGTAATGAAGTGGAATGTTACAAATGTAACAACTTTGGACACATGGCCAAATATTGTATATTTACTATTCCCCCAAGAGAATCAAGACATAATACAAATAGTAAAAAACAAGAACCACAAAGGATATGGATAAGAAATAAGAACCAATTCAACAATGAAGAATGCTCTCTTGCTCTACAAGCTCAACACAAGAGAAGCATATGGTATGTTGATAGTGGATCTTCAAATCATATGACAGGTTACAAGAATAGGTTCCTTACCCTGAAGAAGGAACAAGATGGATCAATATCATTTGACAATGATAATTCAACTATAATTTTAGGAAGAGGCACAATCAAGCTTGGAAGAAAGGATGCAAAGGAAAAAAATGTTCTATTGGTTGAAGATATGAAGCAAAATCTACTAAGTGTAAGTCAGATGTGTGATCAGGGACACCAAATTTTGTTTGACTTATAAAAATGTGAGATAAGGAAAGAAGGATCATGTAGGTTAGTGGCTACAACTATGAGAACCCCAAACAACATATATGTTCTGAATGAAATCAAAAGGGAAAAATGTTGTTTGGGAAAGGAAAATTAAAGTTGGATATGGAATAGAAGGATGGGTCACATGAACTTTGATAATCCGGTCAAAGCTAGCAGAAAGGAAGCAGAAATATAAATGCTTGAGATTTCAAGGCCAACAAACACTCTATGCAAGCATTGTCTACAAGGAAAACAAACCAGGAACATTTTCAAGACAAAAGTGTTGGAAATACTTCACACACATCTAGGATTTATTTTTCCTAAGGTTTTCCCTATGTTTATTAGTCATTATTCAGTCTCCTATAGTTTAGGGAGAATATTCCTCTAGGAGAATATTCTCTTCAGTTCACACTTCAGTTTGATCAGTTGAGTGGAGTCTAGATGCCACATTGGGATCATCACCAAATAATGCACATTGTCCTTGGGATTATCACCAAACTAGATCATTACTCATGATTCCCTGATCTCCTTCTCACTTCACTTTGTTTCAGTCAGTTATCTGAATACTGAGAGACTAGTTAACTCAGACTAGGTGGCAGTTCACTCCTGTAACTGCCTGAGAGACTAGAATAGGTGGAAGTTTACTCCCATAACTGCTGGTGCGTGTTCATATCACTCTAGACCACCACTATGGTGCATTGGCTTTTCCTCCAGTGCACATTAGTTGAGTTATACAAAGTATATCATGTGTAAATCATCATTCATTCATTTGGTTAATGAGAATTCTTCCATTCTTTCTCTCCTGCTTCTCTTTTCTCATATTTTCTCTGCAAATTGTGTATGTCATTTTCTAGATAGATCTATTCTGTGAAGGTTCAACAAATTTACATGGTATCAGAGTCGACAGACTGCTAGGGAAAAGACACACCATATTATTTTTGCAAGTATCGAATATTGAAGACAACGAAAAAATAGAATTTCTAAAAGAATTCATTCTTACACCGTACAGTTTCTTTACATGGAAAGTAAAGATGATAATGCATATTCGAGGTAGAGGATTATACAGGTTAACCATGGACACAGAGATCGAACCCACATCAGCCATATACAAATCCAAGTATCTGAAACAAATGGATGAAGCATTTGGAACTATTTGCAATATCATTTCTCCTAAACTCCTCTTTCACATATCCTCCTGTAAAACCCCCAATGAATCCTAAAAAACCATGGAAGGGATTTTTGAAAAACAAGATGAGATGAGGGGACACATACTCGAGGTGGAATTGCTCACTTTGGATCCAAAAACCTTCGACAATCTCCAAGATTTCTTTACCAAGTATAAGGATTTGCTGTCGCAACTCAAGGCTTGCGGGGTTGATAAATCTAAGGAGGAGAAAAAAATGGTTCTCACCATTCTCTCCAAAATTGGTTTGAAATTCTCAGTGTTTGTATCCACATTTCATTCATTTAGTCTCACCTCTGGAGCCACCTGGAAGATGCTCTCTCTTGAGGTCTTTATTGAATCTCTGACACAAGAGAAAAATAAGATTATCAACATGGGAAAAATCAAAGGCCCAAAGGCACATGCTCTTACTGTGCATGATGGTATCAGTAATCAAAATAATAAATCTAAATACAAATAAAAAAGGAAAGAACATGAAAATCCAAAGAAGGAAGGGTACTCAAAACCCTTCAACAATGCCTCCGGATCCAAAGGTGGAAAGGGAAGAAAAGGGGAGAAATGCACTTACTGCCATAAAGGATTCCATCCAGAATTTGCATGTATGTAGAAATAGATAGATCAAATGGCCCAAATACTTCAAAAAAGAAACCTTGGAGAACACATCCCTGAGGGTTCCAAGAAGAAGAAGTTAGAAGATCAAAATCCCAAGAAAGGTAATTCTAGCCATTCTTTGATTGCCATCAACTCCTTTCCTGATGCTTGGATCATAGATTCAGGTGCATCACACCACATGTAAGCCACAAAATAATTCTGCTCTTCATTGGACACATGAAAAGTTCCTCCTATTCTGATGGGGGACAACTCTCCAGTCGAGGTCACCGACAAAGGAAGAATTGAACTCATAAACGAAAGCTTCGAGAATGTGCTACATGTTCCAAAAATTTCCGTTAATCTTCTCTTCGTGTATCAGATGAAAAACTCTGGCACTAGAAAGAGAGTCATATTCACACCTAATATAGTGGATATCTATGACATGCAAACCAATTCAAGGGTTGCTACCGGTGAGGTAAATCATCAATCCAGACTCTACACATTTTTAAAATTTATTGAACCAGATTCTGCATTACTGTTTACCCATGCTGATGAAAGAAGTAGGATATGAAACGGAAGGTTTGGGCATTTAAATTTTATATATATGCAACAACTTAGTAAGCAAGGAATGGTTGATGATTTACCCGGAATCCACTTCTCCAAAGAAATTTGTAAGGGATGTGTTCTTGGAAAACACCCTCAAGAGAAATTCGACAAAGGAAAGACTCAGAAGGATTCCTTTCCTTTAGATATGATCCATATTGATATAATGTGCCCTTTTATGCATCCATCAATTAGTAAATCAAGGTACGTACTCATTTTTGTTGATGATTTCTCACTCTTAACATGGATTTTCTTTCTCAGGTAAAAATCATAGGTATTTCAACACCTTAAAGATTTCAAAGCCCTTATTGAGACACAATCAGGAAAGAAAATCAAAGTCCTCCAAAAAGATAATGGGGGAGAGTATGTCAACCAAGAGATGCAAAATCTTTGTCATGAGGCAAAGATTCAGTTGCAACACATAGTTCCTGATACTTTGCAACAAAATAGAGTTACTGAGAGGAAAAATAGATCTCTAAAAGAGATGACATCTTGCATGGTACATGAAAATTCACTTCCACAAAGATTATGGGATGAAACACTTAATTGTGAAAACTACATTCAAAATAGATCTCCCCATAGATATGTTAAGGGTAATACCCCCTATGAGGCTTGGAGCAGCCTCAAAACATAAGTGACCCCCTTTCGTATTTTCGATTCATGTGCATGGGCCAAGATTCCCTCTGAGAAGAGGAAGACACTTGATCCATAGAGAACACAGTGTATCTTTGTTGGATACCCCGATGATGTGAAGGGATACACACTCATTGATATTTCCTCGGACCAGATCATCATTGAGCATAGTGTCCAATTCGAGGAAAGTGTCTCACATGTACTTCAACAACCACATGCAAACACTTTTGTTCTTCCACCAGTCAGAGATGATGAACATGCACATGTTGAATATTCTTCATATGAGAGTTCTGATTTAAATGATTCAGATGATCTAGATACATAGTAAGTAAAATCATATGTAGGTTCAGTGCATTCAAATGTAGAACTAGAGCTGAGGTCCAAGTGGGCCAAGACTACTCTTCAATATGCAAGATATCCTGTTGGGGATCTAGCTGATATTAGGAGGACTTGATTTGATTTCAAGGAGCCTCCTCTTGCACTCAATACCACTGAACCAATACCACCCATGATTCTTTTCTTAGTTCCACCTTCAAATCCATAGTCCTATGGCAAGGCTGTTGGAAATCCCTTTTGGGAATTTTCCATGCAGGAGGAGTACAACTCCCTCCTCGAGAGCCAGACTTGGGATCTGGTTCTCCTTCCTGCAAGAAGGAAAATTGTCAGGTGAAGATGGGTCTACAGGACCAAGAGCATAGAAGATGGACATGTTATCAGATACAAAGACATGATAGTTTCCAAAGGATTTCAGTAGGTGCACGCTCTTGACTATGATGAGACCTTCGCTCCAGTAGCGAAGATGGATTCCATATGTTTGGCACTTGCCATTGCGGAAACCAAAGGATGGGAAGTCCATAATATGGATGTGAAGAATGCATTTCTTCAAAGAGATATCTCCGAGGATATCTATATGGATAAACTTGAGGGATTTATGCAGGATTCATATTTGGTCTATCGACTGAAGAAGTCTCTTTATGGCCTCAAGTAGGCTCCGAGGGAATGGTATGCCAAGATGGACTTCTACTTGCTGCCACAAAACTTTGTACATTGTAATTCAGACCTGAATGCTTACACGCCTAGGACGAATGATTTACTTCTACTCCTAGTTCTATATGTTGATGATTTGTTGATCACAAGTTTCTTGAATTCAATGATTGCTGCATTCAAGAGGATTCAACATGACAGGCTATTGATGAAAGAAATGGGTTCGCTACATTTCTTCCTTGGACTCTAGATCAACCAGAATGCATCATACATCAAATTGTCTCATGCCAAGTATGCACGAGATCTCCTTGAGAGATTTCACATGATAGACCACAAGTCTGCCACAACTCCTTTCCTATCAGGAGCCAGACTTGAGGATGGATGGGACAAAGCACATCAAGATCCACATGCACTACATCTGAATCCACATGCACTGCATCTGAGACTTATTACACGATGGGATCATCGACCTGCAGTTCTGTCCTTAAACAAAACAAACTGCAGACATCTTCACCAATACCTTCATTGAGCAGAAGTTCCATTCTCTACGCAGTTGTCTTGGAGTGAAAGACACATTTTCCTAACAACTACCAATTCTTATTTTTACATACATTGTACTTTGAGAGGGGGTTTTCCCTCTTTCCTCATTTATTTCAGTGTATCTTTTGTATTTGGGTACCTAACATGGTTTCATTGTCGGGACCCATTCTTTATTTTTACCATAGTGATGTTCAGTGGGGGTGTTGGAGATTCTTCACACACACCTAGGATTTATTTTTCCTATGGTTTTCCCTATGTTTATTAGTCATTATTCAGTCTCCTATATTTTAGGGAGAATATTACTCTAGGAGAATATTCTCTTCAGTTCACACTTCAATTTGATCAATTTAGTGGAGTCTAGATGCCATATTGGGATCATCACCATGCATCATTGGGATCATTACTAGATAATGCACATTTTCCTTGGGATTATCACCCGACTAGTGCATTACTCATGATTCCCTGATCTCCTCCTCACTTCACTTTGTTTCAGTTAGTTAACTGAAGGCTTAGAGATTAATTAACTCAGATTAGATGACAGTTCACTCCTGTAACTGCCTGAGAGACTAGACTAGGTGGTAGTTTACTCCCATAATTGCTAGTGTGTGTCTAGATCACTCTATACCACCACTATGGTGCATTGACTTCTCCTCTAGTGCACATTAGTTGAGTTATACATAGTATATCATGTGTAAATTTTCATTCATTCATTTGGTTAATGATAATTCTTCCATTCTTTAACTGCCTGAGAGACTAGACTAGGTGGTAGTTTACTCCCGTAATTGCTAGTGTGTGTCTAGATCACTCTATACCACCACTATGGTGCATTGACTTCTCCTACAGTGCACATTAGTTGAGTTATACATAGTATATCATGTGTAAATTTTCATTCATTCATTTGGTTAATGATAATTCTTCCATTCTTTCTCTCCTGCATCTCTTTTCTCATATTTTCTTTGCAAATTGTGTGTCATTTGCTAACTAGATCTATTTTGTGCAGGTTCAACACATTTAGATACTCTACGACAAAACCATTGGAAATTGTGCATATCGACCTATGTGGACCAATGAGAACAAAGGGATTGAACGATGAACAATACTTTATGGTACTGGTTGATGAATACACAAGGATGACTACAATAAACTTTCTCAAGAAGAAGTCATAGGCAATAAAAAACTGCAAGATATACAAAGAAATGGTTGAAACTGATACATATATGAAAATCAAAATTTTAAGATCAAATAATGGTGGAGAGTTTACATCAAAAGTATTCACATATTTCTGTGGCGAGCATGGAATAAAAAGACAATTCTCAACAACCAAGAAACCACAACAAAATGGAGTCACCGAAAGAAAGAAAAAAACAATACACAAAATGGCCAGAACCATGTTGGGTGATGTCTTTTGGGTATATGAAGTTCATACAAAAAATCATATTCAGAATAGAGGAATGCTTATAAGAAACAATGATAAGAATCCCTACGAGCTAAGGAAAGGAATACCGGAAAATGTGAATTATTTCAGAGTATTTGGAAGCAAGTGCTACATCAAAAGAGAAGATGGAAGGATTGGAAAATTTGACTCCCGAGTTGACAAGGGAATATTTTTCGGGTACTCAAGCAAGAGAAGGGCATATAAATGCTTCAATCTGAGACTCGATATAATTGTGGAAAGAATCAATGTAATGATTGGCGAGAAAGATGTATGAAAGATCAATAAATGAAGCAAAGATTTAGAGGAGCAGAATGTAAAAAAAGATATAAAAGAAGAAGTAGACGAAGAAGAACAATAACATCCATAAGTAGACCAAGAGAAAGATGAGAAACAAATACCTCCCAAGAAACCTAGCTGACGAGTACAGAAAAATCATCCACCAGAAAATATTATTGGGAATAAGGATGTAAGAGTTGAAACCCAAAGATCATATAAGGATGGGGGGTTGATCAGACCTATGATATCAAGGCCCCACTGCTGAAAAGGAGAGTCTACTGAGACGGGTTGCAAAGGAAAAGTTGGTTTTTGTAACCGCCCTGATG
>JASDQU010103529.1:114014-129554 GCA_032191745.1 Picea mariana | reverse complement strand
CTCTTCTTTTATTGGGTTCCAAGTGACGGGGGGATGACCCATGTTCAAGATAGAATCTTATATCGTAATACCAAGGACTGAAAGAGTTTTGTGCGCAACAGATTGCATTTTGATTGTGTTGTCCTAGGTTTGACGTATCAGTTTCTTCTTGCTGTCCTGCTGCTGAATCAGCAACTAAATTGCATAACCCTTGGCCTCTCACTATTTGAGCTGGGGTAATTTCTATGTCATACTCCTGCAAGGAGGTGACCCAGTTAGCCCTCTTTTCTCCTAGCTCTTTCTGCACTAACAAGTTCTTGACGGCCGGGTAAGGGACAATAATCTTCGTCCTAGACTTCAACAGATAAGACCGGAAATGCTTGACTGCTTTGAAAACAAGGTAGGCTTGCTGATCTACTACTGGGTAATTAAGTTCAGTGCCTTTGAAAGCATAGCTCATAAGGGCGATGGGTACTTCGTTGTTCTCAGCATTCTTTTGAGTTAAGACGGTGGCATAGGAACGGTCAGAAGCAAAAGTGTAGAGTGTAATGTCTTGAGAAAAGTCGGGGCTCATGAGAGAAGGAGCGTCTATTATGGCCTTATTTATTGCATTAAAGGCTTGATTTTCTAGGGGTCCCCAGTGATATTGGGTGTCTTTCTTAATTAAATTCTGTAAAGGCTTGACCATTTCGGAGAAACTGGGGACGAATCTCCTCATGAAGTTAATCTGGCCTAAGAAAGACTGCATCGATTTTTTGGATGTAGGAGGGGGGAGTTTCGCGATGAATTTAGTCCTTTCGGGGTTGATAATCATCCCTTCGATCGACACAATAAATCCCAAGAGTTTACCCTGTTCTACAACAAAGATGGATTTTTTAGGATTCAAGGAAATGTCGTGTTTATGACATCGCTGTAGAATGGCTCGTAAGTGAGCTAGATGATCGGTTTTGTTTTTAGAAAATACAGTAACATCATCTAAGTAAACTACAATGGACTGATTGATTAGGCCTCGGAAAGCAATGTCCATTGCTCTCTGGAAAGTGGCATTGGCATTAATCAATCCAAAGGGCATTTTTCGATAAGTGTAGGTGCCCCATGGAGTGCGGAAGGTAGTTTTAAGTTGGTCTGGGGGAGACATCAGGACTGGGTTGTACCCCAAGAAACCATCCAATAAGGATAGCCTCTTAGAACTAGATACCCGTTGAAGGATCTGTTCCATGGGTGGGACAGGATAGTTGTCTTTATCAGATGCTTTGTTAAGGTTTCAGAAATCGACACATAGTCGGATTTCCCCACTTTTCTTCCGGACAGGGACAAGGTTAGAAACCCATTGAGTGTGCATAACAGGAAAAATTATCTTAGCATTTAGGAGCTTATTCAATTCTTTTTTAACGGTCGGTTCAAGCTTAGAGTGGATTTTTCTCAATTTTTGTTGGAAGGGTAAATTTTGGGGTTTCATAGGAATGACATGTTGTATGATGTTAGGGTCGAAAGTTTTAAGGTCATCATATGTCCATGCAAAGACATATTTAAATTCTTTGAACAATTTAATAAATGCAGCTTTTTCTTGTTCAGAACATCCTACCCCTAGATTAATGCACTGCGGATTGTCCTTAGTCCATAAGTTCACTTTTTCGTATGATAATGAGGAACTATTGGTTTTACAATTGACCGACTTTTAAAATTTATCTTGAAGATCATAAAACTTCTCTAATCTAACTACAGATTTAGGGATCGAGTTTACCATGTCTGATGAATATTCAGGAGTTCTCGGATCTAGTATTACCGTGAAATCGCGCAAATTATCGTTGTGAGTGCATTCGTCTATGAACGCGCCTTGAAAAGTTTCCTCCATATGCAGAAAGTTAATAATTTTCTGATCGTTGTCAAAGACTCTCCAGTTCGTGATGTTGTCGGGAACGGATGGCCGGAACAATAGTTCAACGGAGAATGCATCCGGGGACAAGCCTTCTGCAGGAAAGAGTTTAGAAGCTACGCTAGCTAATAGATCTGCTTCAGAGTTATTCAATCTAGGAATAGAATTTATATTGAAAGAAACAAACTTATTCATTAAATTCCATACCTCAGATTGGTAGCTTTTAAGATGCAGAGAAAGACAGTGGATAGAATCTCTTACCTGTCTAACCACTATTTCGGAATCGCCAAAAACAGTCAAGTTTTGAATGTTCATATCCAAAGATTTTCTGAGACCTTGCAGTAAAGCCTCATATTCTGCAGTGTTATTAGTACATTCAAATTCTAACCTACATGCAATCAATGTTTTGTTACCTGCCAGATCGATAATAACGCAGCCTGCTCCAGCTCCTTCTTTGGACTTTGACCCGTCGAAATAAAGAGACCAACTTTGATTTTCATCGGGTACATGAGATCGTTGTGTAGAAATTGTTGGAGGCACATATGCTACAATCTCAAACTGTTGTTCAGGATTGGCGATAGCTGAAGCCTTGGCCATGAAATTGCCGAAAAAGGTATCCATCCCTTGTACTTTGGGTGAATCAACAGAAGGTATAAATGGTTCGTTGGGATCGTTCAAATCTGTGACTGTGAACATGAGGTAGCGTTCACGATTAACCTTGATCTTGTTAGGCTTGCCGTTTTCTGGAAGCCACAGGTGAGACCAATCTGTCGCGAAATAGCTGTGTAGTTGTTCCGACTAGTCCCTGCTTAAAGATAGACCATACACTTCTGGAATATCCACAACAATAATATCAATAACTTGATGGACCTTGGGGTTAGACGATAATCTTATAAGTACATTCTTCAATTCGCCTATAACTTTAACATTGGTTCGATCAAGTTGTATGATTTTTAAGGTGGAGGGTTCAACTTCGGCGTTAATCTTCTGGCATACAGACCACGACATCACATTGGATGACGCTCCTGAGTCTACCATACAATTGTGCATGTTTCTATTAAAGATTTCGAATGTTAAAAAAAATGGAGGTACATTTTTGCGAGTGCTAAGGGTGGTAGTTTGTGGCTTTTTACTCGCATTTTATAAAGCTACTTTATCTACATTATTTCCATTATTTACATTACTTACAGGAAGGCTTCCTTTATCGTGAGAATCAGGATTATTTTTAGTGGAAGTCTTCTGAGGAACTTTGTTCTGCACAGCCTTGTTACCACTTGAATTACCATTTTTTCCATTCTCTGAGATATTCTGTAACATTTTTTGTAGCAGAAATGGAAATTTCAATAACTCATAAACATAAATGTTAGCTCTCAACTTTTTAAGATCTTCAACTAAATCATAATCTAAGTTGGGGTCTACATGACTCTATTTAGTTTCAGTTGGTTTAGATTGCTTTGGGGGGGGGAGTCGTATTGTTTTCAGAAGAAGGTTTGTTTGTGGTCTTACTCCTAGTATTGTAAGGGTGAACCGTCTCGAAGTTAGCTTGAAAGATGCTATCCGAGAAGTGTCCAAAAATGTTTGGAGAAGACTCTTCTTCTTGAACTATCTCTTGTTCAACTACCTCCTAAGGAATCTCAGGAGGCATCAAGTTATCCTAGGCTTCTAGAATTGTTTGAAGGGCGTATTGTAGACTTTCTAGATTAAGGCCCTCGGTGGTTGGATTAGGTCGGTTGGTAAGAAAAGGCTTCCGGAATGGGGGCTTGTAAGGTCCTTTGCTCGAGGAAGTTTCTTCGGTCATCTTTTTCAAGTCTATAACTCGATTTGACAGTTTTTGAACAACTTTAGTTAAGTTTTCTAAATCTGAGCTTTCAGGTTGTGCTTTACTTTGAGTAGGTCTAGGGAGAATTTCAATCTTCTTTTTGGAAGAAGAACTAGTCTCTGTTTTGTTGCTAGTAGAGTCTTTAAGACTAAGTATATATTTTTCAATCTGACTGGCCTCCTCAAAGGCTTCTAACAACGTGGCTTTCTTAGATCGTTTAACCCAAATAGCTATACTTTGATGCAGGGCTTTAGTGTAGTATGCTATTATAAGATTCTCGGCAGGCATGGAATCCGCAGGGATTCGGTTTTTAAGTGTTAAGAATCTTTGATTGAAGTCTTTAACTTTCTCTTTAGGGTTCATTCTTAAGTTAGAAAGATCCATGACTAGGACTTCCGGAGGCTTACCGTCTCCGAACTTTTCCAAAAAGCATGACTCAAAATTTTCCCAAGACACGATGGTATCGGGTTGCTGGGAAAAGTACCATGTAGATGCATTTCCCTCGAAAGTATAGGGGAACAACCTACAGACTACGTCTTCATGTTCGACATTGCGGAGTCTTATGGCTAACATAAAGTTTTTGATTTGATCTTCAGCGATCTGTTTTGAGTCAGGATGAAACTTGGGAAGCCATTTCTCTAGGTGTTTAGGTAAGGGATGCTGAGCTCCAGGTACAGCTACGGCATCCTGGTCAAGCCAAGGTCTAGCAGGATTGTTCTGGTTTGCCATTGGTGTAGTGGGTGTGGAAGGCTGAGAAGGGGAACTGCCTTCGTTCGAAGAATCTTCTCTCGAAGAAGAAGGAGATGATGGAGGTGGTGAGGGAGGTATTCCAGATCCCCCTACAAGAGGAGTGAGGATTGGATCTGTAGGATTCACAGTGAGGTTAGTGCCTTGGAGTTGCTCTCTGATATCATAGAAATCTAAAGGTTGGTCCCACGGTCGATTTGGTTGCCTCAAACGGGATAAGTCACTATGTGTTTTTATGAGAGATTGGCGAACAATCTCTTGTATGTCACCACCTGTAGGATTTGGGGTTGCTGGCTCAACTGTGATCTGTGGATCGTCGTTTGATGTGGTTGCTGTTTGAGGGGGAATATTATCGTTCGAGTGACTTCTTGTCACTATAGGTGAGCGATTAGGTGGTGGAGGAGTCTTACGACCGCCTCGTGCCATTAATTAATTTCAAGCCCTCCTTCTAGCGCCATTTGTTGACGGGCGAAATTGATCGTTTGTCAACTGGGAGAGTGGATCCGGTCCAAGGTTGTCTAAATAACCCAAGCCGTTTGGGATAACCCACCCTGACGGGTTTAGCGGCTCCATTAGCCGATCTAGGTCCTAAGAAAACAAAAGAAAACTACTCTAAATTAACTAATCTAACTACAAATAACTATTAAAATAAACTAATAAACAAATCTAAACTATTAATATATACAATTCACTGCCTAAACTATAATAATTCTATGAAATTTAACATTCAACTATCAACTAAATCAAATCTTTAATCACAAATGTACAATATTTATAAATTACAGATTTAGAGGAAAACCTACAAAAATCAATTATAATCTGTCCTGAGACAGCGGAATTGTTTTTTGATTTTTATAGTTTTATGAGAAAGAAATAGAATTATTACTAACTATATAAACTAAGAAATTAAAACACTAACTCTAACTACTAGTCTAAACTGTTCATATATCTACTAAACTAATTAAATAACTCTAACAAGCTAACCCATGATAACGCTTTCCAATTTGTCCTATGTAATGAATCTAGTTCAGTTGTTCGATGGAAGGAAACCCGCATCGATCCTCTGCAAGCCTCTAATAAACAGTAAGCAACAATACTCTTTTGAATATCGATAACAGAACAAACAAGACATAAAAATTACAATAATCTTATAATTTACAAATCATAACATTTAGATAAATCTGCGTGCAAAGATTTGTGCAAAATGATCCAATTAACGAAGAAGAGAAATCTGTGATTCATTAACCGAAACAAGTAATTGCTGTATTTTTAAATAATAAAAGAGATCAGATATGGATTACACATTAATCCAGTCACATCAACCTGCAATAGATTACGATAGCTAAATTAGTCTATAATCAACTGCAAAAAGATATGAATAAAACGTGAAACAAAAGTTTGATATATTGAAAGTGAAAGCTGTTACAAGACATCAACTTTCATCTCAGTTTGTATCACAAATCCATAGTCTGGTTCTCCCACAGTGAGGATGATGAGTTTATTACAAAAATTGACAAGTATTTAAAGACCTCCCACAGGGTAAAACATACTTGTGGGAGTTAACAAAACAATTTACACCAATCTGGGAAAATATCCCAAGTCTCTATTTCTAACTCAAACTAACAACTTAAAAATAAAAACTACATCACACAAATATTTCCTATATTGTCACAGCATGCCCAAATTGATCATTGCAATTCGTATGTACCTGAAAAAGGACAAGAATAGACAATATTAGAGGATATTTTATTGACAAAATTGATAAAAATCTAATTTCTAAGACTAGCTACAGAATCTTGCGATTCTGTAGCTGGTCTAAATTGAACACAGAATCATTTCAGAATCAATTCGAATCTTAGAAAATACATTCAAACTATTTAAAAATATTTGATTACTAAAAGCATCATTCAAATCGACACTTGTATGAAAATTGAACAAACTAAATCGTATCCAATCAAATGATAATAGAGATGGATGTACTCTGTTTAATTCGTTATCATCAATTCAGGTCAACAGAATCTCTCATATAATTCAACAACAATGAAATTATTTTTATGAACCAATTGAAATCGACACAAGTGGTTGCTTCAGCTGTCAGCAAAATCATTGTTGAATCCAAATGAAATCAACAGGATCATTTTTCAAATTGATACAACTGTATTAACATACAAAAATGATCATGCTATTTGCACATCAAATCAAAACCTGTATGTAAATTGAAACAAATGAAATCGTAAATGAGTTAATCAGTTGATAACAGGATATATGGGATCTGTCAAACGTTTGTCATTGCCAAGTAAAAGCGGATAGAATTGATTGACAGTTAACAAAATCATTACTTGAATCAATTTCAAAACGAAATATCAGCCGAGTTTTCATATTAATTCAACAGAGACAAAATCGTTTTTGAAAATCAAAACCAACAGAGCAGCATCAAATCTATTTTTGATATCAATCTAATCCAATACAGGAAACTGTGCTAACTCAAGACACGCAACAATCAATTCAAACGAATCGAAACAATTAGTGCTTGAAACAGTCGTTATGAATCAACACAACTCCACGATTTTAGTGAATAAATCTTTTGCACAGGTCGAATGTAACCAGAACCCAAATGAAAATATCGATTCAACATAAAACAGAGTCGTTCCTAGCTAACCGAAGTCAACAATGTCATTAGATTACATCGTATTTGTCAACCCAGTCACCAACAATGACGCATAACACATTTAAAGGATCATACCAATTCAAACACACAAAATCGTTCCAAAATCAAACCATAAGAACTAAATTAGAGCCGATAGAATCCAACCACAACGAAATCATACCAAATCAAAACATATCCGTGCTCTGATTTTAGGAAAAAAAGAAAATCTCTTATACAGGTCAGATGCCATCAAAATGAAAACAAATCCCATTGATCACATCAACTCAAACCAACAGAATTTCTAAGGCGAACCATACCAAGTCAAAACCAACCAATCGCTTCTACTAAGCTGGGCACGACAAAATCGCATACCAAAATCATAACTACATTTGATTTTAGTAGAAAAAATCTAGTGTACAGGATCCATAACATAACCGTTTTGACAATCAAACTATGAAAGAATAATTTCGAATAATGAACAGAACTAATTGAAACCCAAAACCAATTCATTATAATAATCCAAGCAATTCATAAAACGAAATTGATATTGAAATTCATACCTGAATGATCAGAAAACAACTCGGTCATGATAATTTGGAATTGACGAAGGCTGTTGCTGATTCGACATTCCTAAAGACGATCGAACCAGTGGTTTTCTGCTTCTTGTCATTAGCTTGAATCCTGTCCCTTTCTCTCGATAGTACTGCAACTTGGTTCTCTAAAGATTTGATCTTCGATTGTAATAATGGAACGTCGACGTAGTAGCGCTCAAGCCACACATTACATTGGATACATGATGTCTGTTCGGGCTTCGACATTGCAGGTGAGGGTTTGTTTAAATCGCCGAGGTTTTCATTATGAAGCTTGATCCCTAGGTAGTTAGGATTGTTCTTTAGGCATGGGGGAAAATTAGAAACATAGTCATAGGGTGGCTCGGAGCATAAGCCTTGGGGATAAGGGTACTCTCCAATATATCATACAAAGGTGGTGGAGCTAGTTTATTACATACAAAACAGTCATTTCTACAGTACAACCACCAACGCAAATAGCTATTCAACCCACTATTGTATAGTTTAATAATTATGCCATCCAATCAACCAATGAAATCAATGGTAAGTGGATTAAAAATTCGTGCGATCAATAGTTATAGTTTCAAAACCAAACAAATGAATCAAAACCAATACCAAAGGTTTGATTATATGACATGTGTTGTATGAAACGATTTACCAAGGGTCTTGCCACAACACAAATGTGTTTTTATGAGATCAATGTGCCAAGTGAATCGATCAAAGAACATATAAATCCAAATCACCAATGCATCATAAACTTGATCAAAAGAATATCACCACAATCTTGTAAACGAAGTCTCATTAATGAATAAGAATGTCAAAAGAATAATGATCTTGGAATCTTGTCAATTGTGTAACGATAAACAAATTCGAAAACATGATGAGAATATAAACAAGAGCGATCATAACAATCCAGTAACGATTTTAATGTGACTTCGCAAATCAAGTTTTCACGCTTTCAGTCGTGAAAACGAGAACAAAGGTAAGTGTGAAAACGCATATAAAACAATAGTGTCGTTTTATTGAAGAGATTGTGACAAAATCAAAGTTTGCAAAACACTGGTGTAGGCAGCTTATAAGGACAGTATGAAAAATGTGAATTGGCTACCAACAAGTCTACATCGAACAACCAGAAGGATTTCTACTATCCGAAATAAATATTATGTGTGGAGATTGAAGAAAGCACTGTATGGATTTAAGCAGGCACCCAAAGCATGGTTTTCAAGATTGGACAGGTATCTTTAGTAACAAGGATTCAAGAAGGGAAATGCACACAACAATCTCTACATAAAAGTGGATCGAGACAATATATTGATAATTGAAGTTTGTGTAGATGACAGTATCTTTAGAAGTGATGATGACAATATGATTTAAGAGTTTTCCAAAGACATGAAGAATGAGTTTGAAATTTCTCTATTTGCTGAGTTGACATTCTTTTTGGGATGACAGATATGTCAAGGTGACAAAGGTATTTTCATCTCTTAGACAAAGTATATAAGAGAATTGCTAAAGAAGTTTGGAATGGAAAATTTTAAACCAGTGAGTACTCCTATGTAGACCAATTACAAGTTAATAAATGATGAGGATTCTAAGGATGCATATCAAAGAATCTATAGATCAATGATTGAAAACTTACTCTATGTGACATTGTCTAGACCGGACGTGATGCAAACAGTTGGACATGTTGCAAGGTTTCAAGCAACACCAAAGGAAACACATGCTATGGTAGTAAAGAGGATATTCATATATCTCAAAGGGGAAAAAGAGTTTGGATTATGGTATCCAAAAAGAAATGATTTATCTTTGGTATATTACAAAAATGCAGATTGGGCAGGCTGTATTGACGATATAAGAAGTACAAGTGGAGAAACTTTCTATTTAGGTGATTTCTTAGTATCATGGTTGAACAAGAAATAATCATCAATATCTCTGTCCACAACAGAAGCAAAGTATATTGTAGTGGAAACATGTTGCACTTAAATTCTATGGATGAAACAAACCTTGCAGGATATACAAATGAAGTATGATGAACTCATTTCAATAATATATGATAAATCTAGTGCTATAAATATCTCTAAGAATCCAGTGATGCATTCCAAGACAAAGCATATTCCGATCAAGTTTCACTTTCTATGGGAACATGTTATAGAGAAGAACATCAAGCTAGAGTACTTTGGGAAAAAAGAAAAAAATGCAGATGTCTTCACCAAACCCCTTCTGAGGGAGAATTTTGATTATATTTGACAGAAACTTGGAGTAGTTTCTGGCCCTTAGTGATTCACACAACATCAGACACAATCAGACAAGGGGATAGATGCAAGAGACTTGAAGAATACAAGTAAAGAATATTTTGAATGCTTTTCATATACATCAGAGTATTACACAAGGAAGCACCATTAAGAGAAAGTAGAGGCTTGCATATAGGGGGAGAGAAAGAACAAAGGATAATTACCCTTTGACATTGATGGTGTAAATACATGTAATTCACTCATGAATGGATAATCCTCGTCGTGTCATTTTTGGTGATAGGTGGTACACCATGTAGTTCCTCACGATTGAGGAGTTATGTCCTTGTGAAGTTAGAATCCCCAAAGAATGGTCAAGAAGCCCCTAGTTGGTTACAAGTATTTAATGAAAGGGTAAAGTGGTTGTAATAAGAAAGTCTAGAAGCCCCTAATTTTAAGGAGAGATGTTACTTAGAAAAAGAATAAATGCATATCAAGGAGTCATTCACATGTACATTCACTCACTTAGTCTATTGAACATTGATGCAGACCCCCTTCTCTCTTAAGGGCTGTGCGACCTCCCAGTCAAAGATCTTCAATTTCGAGCTGAATTGGCTCTTTGAGACCTTAATGTCTCACTTATGAATTAAAACATACCCTTTTTGTCCTTTGGTGTAGGTTCTATGGCACCCACAACCTCTTTCTTCACGTTACTAAACTCACAGGTTTCAGGCGCAAGCTCCTCTCCCATTAGCACCTTCTTGCATGTGACCTCAGGCTATGTCCTTGCGTAAATGCATGATTTCGGGCGTACTCAAGAGTGGTTTGGGATCAACCCACTTTTCTCCCTGCAATTTACCTCCAATTGCCATGTACCCCTTTTCAGATATAGTGGTTCTGATTGTGGCTAGCCCTCGAAATTTTAACGTCTGAGTACTTTTTGGCCCCACAATCAAGCGTGATTGTCGATATCGCGATCTTGGGTGGATCAACTCAATCAACGGTTCAGATCCATCTCCCTTTCTTCCTTTCCTCTGGATCATGCCTTCCTAGATCTCCATGATCTATCAACGCGTGCCCCCTCCAAATCGATGGTCGAGATCGATTTTGCCTTTAGAGCTTCGGGAGTTTCAATTCTCAAACCTTGTTCTCTCCACAATGCTTCCACATAGATCTCATGATCTATTCACGTGTGTCTCTCGTAGATCGATGACTATGATTTCTTCGGGTCTTCGGACTTCAGAGAACTCAACTTTCAAGCCTTTTTCAAAATGATTTTATCCAAAGCTTGAGATCTATTGACACGTGTCTCCTATAGATCGACGACTGCGATTGCTTCGGGTCTTCGAGATTCAAAAAACTCAACCCTCAACTTTCACCTTCCCTCGAAGTGCACGGATTTCTACCGTGTGTCCTCTGAATCAGACGACTGAGATTCACTTCGAATTTCTGGGCTTCAGAAATCTCAATCCTCAAACTTCTCCTCACTCACTTTTTTTTTTCTCGAAGCGTTTTATCCAGAACACACAATCGGTTGACACGTGTCCTCCTACAGATTGATGGTCCCCAACTACTTTGACTATTTGGATTGTGGGAGTCTGAATACACGCAACAATCAATTCAAACGAATCGAAATAGTTAGTGCTTGACACAGTCGTTATGAATCAACACAACTCCACGATTTTAGCGAATAAATATTTTTCACAGGTCGAATGTAACCAGAACCCAAATGAAAATATCGATTCAACACAAAACAGAGTCGTTCCTGGCTAACTGAAGTCAACAGTGTCATTAGATTACATCGTATTTGTCAACCCAGTCACCAATAATGACGCATAACACATTTAAAGGATCATACCAATTCAAACGCACGAAATCGTTCCAAAATCAAACCATAAGAACTAAATTAGAGCCGATAGAATCCAACCACAACGAAATCATACCAACTCAAAACATAGCCGTGCTCTGATTTTAGGAAAAAAAGAAAATCTCTTATATAGGTCAGATGCCATCAAAACGAAAACAAATCCCATTGAAACCATCAACTCAAACCAACAGAATTTCTAAGGTGACCCATACCAAGTCAAAACCAACCAATCGCTTCTACTAAGCTGGGCATGACAAAATAACATACCAAAATCATAACTACATTTGATTTTAGCAGAAAAAATCTAGTGTACAGGATCCATAACATAACTGTTTTGACAATCAAACTATGAAAGAATCATTTCGAATAATGAACATAATTAATCGAAACCCAAAACCAATTCATTATAATAATCCAAGCAATTCATAAAACGAAATTGATATTGAAATTCATACTTGAATGATTAGAAAACAACCCGGTCATGATAATTTGGAATTGATGAACGCTGTTGCCGATTTGACATTCCTAAAGATGATCGAACCAGTGGTTTTCTGCTTCTTTTCATTAGCTTGAAGTCTGTCCCTTTCTCTTGACAATACTGCAACTTGGTTCTCTAAAGATTTGATCTTCGATTGTAATAATGGAACGTCGACATAGTAGCGCTCAAGCCACACATTACATTGGATACATGATGTCTATTTGGGCTTCGACATTGTAGGCGAGGGTTTGTTTAAATCACTGAGGTTTTCATGATGAAGCTTGATCCCTAGGTAGTTAGGATTGTTCTTTAGGCATGGGGGAAAATTAGAAACATAGTCATAGGGTGGCTCGGAGCATAAGCCTTGGGAATAAGGGTACTCTCCAGCTAGGAAGCGCTCGATATCGGAGTTCGAGTCCTCGCTGAGAACTATGGGCTTTTGATCGAGGTTTGGCTTAGGTTTATTCTAGGCAAGTCTCGATATCAATCGAGCATTCTTTTTACCTTTGTTGTTGACAGTAGGGTTACCCTTGACTTTCTTACTTACAGGCTTCTTTACAGCCTCCACCTTGTCTGTTATGATGTCCGGTAGGTCTATATCAGGGCCAACCGAGGGTTTGGGAGAGGGAAAAAGGACATGGAAGGGCACGGGTGGCCCGACCTTAGTCTCACTGACCACAGATTTGTCAATTTGGACAGACTTTGAATCAACAAGGCCATTTCGAGAGAGAAAAGCTTGCCAGTTATCGCCGCGAAGGTTTAAATGGTGGATAACGATGAGTCTAATCAAACCATGGTGAAATAGGCTGCTATCAGCCTTCTCGCATTTAAACCTCTTAGCCATTTTATAAAGACTACGCAAGAAGTAAAATGGCATGTTCAATGGATAGCCCATGAAATTCATCAACAGTCGAAGGTGATAGAGAAAAACCAATCCATACCGACCCTCACAGGTCACAAATTGTTTAACCATTATCAAAAGATCATGCCACATAGGTTTAAGTGTGTAAATAGGCATACCTTTGTCACAGGATGTGACCTTTCGTGATACGAATAGCAAGGGCCATGGCACCTCATCGACTTTGGAGTTCTTAAACCATCGCTGGCTTGTGGCTGCTAGTCTTGTGGCAGATCTTATGAATTCTTCATTGAGTTCAAGTTGAATGTCATGTTCTTTAGCCCTACACCCATCAAAAGTAAGGGCGAATTGTTGTGCACCAAACAGATAGAAACCCTCAAACCTCTGTATAAATGTGAGACAACCACTATCCTCTAAATCCTTACGGGCGTTATCAAAGAGTAACAGAGCTTGACTACCATTCGACTCAATTCACGCCACTGGTGCCATAGACAGGAGCACATGGTGAGCGATGTGAACGGGGCAGGGTTTGAACATAGCCTACACAGGGGTAGAATGCTCACAAGCTTACCCGAAACTAGCAAAGGTGAAACAGGGATAAGGGAAGACATTAATGACATATCGTGCGAAGGTGGTGGAGCTAGTTTATTACATGCAAAACAATCATATCTATAGTACAACCGCCGACGCAAATAGCTATTCAACCCACTATTGTATAGTTTAACAATTATGCCATCCAATCAACCAATGAAATCAATGGTAAGTGGATTAAAAATTCGCGCGATCAATAGTTATAGTTTCAAAACCAAACAAATGAATCGAAACCAATACCAAGGGTTTGATTATATGACATGTGTTGTATGAAACAATTTACCAAGGGTCTTGCCACAACACAAATGTGTTTTTATGAGATCAATGTGCCAAGTGAATCAATCAAAGAACATATAAATCCAAATCACCAATGCATCATAAACTTGATCAAAAGAATATCACCACAATCTTGTAAACTAATATCACTTTGAAATTCATAATTTCCCCCAAATAAATCAGAGATCCAAAATATATAACAACTAATTTCACCCAAATTTGCACTAATCCCAGCCCATATAAGCCTGGTGTTTGAACTAGAAGCTCTGATACCATAATGTAACATACCCTAGTTTAACTAAGGTCCATTACAAGTGGAATACACATTAAAGTTAATATTTTTTGCTGAAAATTGTCCTTTAGCTTACCAATTACATATCACACACAAATTTAACCATTTTGTATACCATAATTTTAAATGCATCTACAACATACTGGAAACCATGACTGCAACTGTTCAAGCAAATACAAAATACCTAACATTCATATAAACCATTTGCATAGCAAAATAAACAAATAAAAATAACATAACACTTATCTTTTAATAATTAACCAACTCGCTACGCACAAAGGATGAACCTCCCAACCATAGGCAATGTTATTCATTTTCTCTTAACAATAGGACAACCTCAAACTGGGGCTATGATTCCACAAGGAGATTTGGCCCTCCTGGTTGTCCATGCTCCATCTTCAGCATCCCAAAACCCAAGTTCTACTCCAACAACAGTTTCAATCCACCAAGTTTCTTCCCCACAACTTGCACAACCCAAGGAATGTACCCCTTCATTTCTCTTAGTCCATCGGGTTGTACCATTCCTAATGTTCCTCCTTCACTGCTCTTAGTCTATTGGGTTGCAACATTTGTTTATAAGGGATTCTAGTGCACTTGATTGTCTTGGAATCTCTATGTTGGGGACTCTAAGAAATATCATTTTCTCTAGGAGTGTTCACAACAACATTCACAAGGATATTGAACGATTTCCTCAATAAGAAAATGCACTATAGGACTACAACCTGTTTTACAGGTACACATGCCACATTTCCAACATAAACACAACTCAATAATGGATTCCTTTAAGCACAACATGGCTAGTTCTCTTCCCAACATTCAACTCCATCCTTGCTTCCCAAAATCTGCATGTAAAAATCGTCCCTCTTCTACATACGAATTTCCCTTTTTCTCCCTTGCTTGATTGACTATCACTCTTCCCAAAGATGATTGTACTTTAGCCCCATGCTCCCAATAACTCTGAGATGTGACTCCTCAGACCCACCCTCTTATATGAGTTTAATGATTGGATTTGGGAACACTCAATAGAAAATTTTAAGTTTTATACATAATGTTAATAAAATTCAGGAATGTGGGTTGGATTAATACCCATGAATAAAATCCCCCTTGGACCCCTCTCTCTTGTGGAATCATAGCCCCCCATAGTTTTCACCCCTCTTGTATCATAGCCAAAGATTATCATTTTTATTAATCATTTTCAATGTACCATTTACATATTTTGGCCCCCGTTCATATTAAATCAATATGTGATTTTTCCCCAAACATATTGACTCACCAACCTAATTCACCTTTATACAATTACACTATAATTTGCGGG
>JASDQU010103529.1:91093-113574 GCA_032191745.1 Picea mariana | reverse complement strand
AAAAGCATAACAGCATGAATATAATATCCAGGTGCAAGTACAAAATAGATAAGAAGATGAAATCTAAACAAGTTATGGCAAAAGAAGCTTGTATTACTCAATATGAAAATGAGAAGTTTGAGTACATAATATGAAAAAGTCTCCAAAGTCGAACCCCTAGTTCCTATTCTACCTTTAGCTTTATAGCTTTACAATGCAGTCTTGAGATCCTGAAAACATGGATCAAATATGCCAAAGATAGAAAGTCAAAATTTAGTTGCAAAAGATGTGGAATGATCCCCAAAAATGAGGTCAATCCTAGATTTCATGGTCTTCATCTCTTGTTGAGTGATGGTGCAGTGCAGGATAGCCTCCCAAGGCTGAATGATAACTCTTTCAAGAGATACAATTCGAATTTGTTGAGATGTGCAAAAAATCCAATCTGTTTCCACCAAAATAGGTGCCAAAATCAATTGGGTTACCCTTTCTAATCCTTATGTACCAAAAATGGATCTTGAAACTGAATATATAATTCATCATCCATCCATCACGAGTGTTTTCAAATGATTTAGATCAGAAAAACCTCGATCTGTGCAAAAATTTGGTCATTCTGGCAGTGACAGGCTTTCGGTGGTTAACATAGAAGACTTCTAGGTGATTTAATTACCGAAAGCTTTACTTTCGGTGGTTAATGAACATTCGTCCTGTTCGCCTAAACCACCGAAAATGCAGCTTGAACATTTATCATTAGCTACTAAGAATGTGGATCTAGAATCTGGATGGATCTTTGATTGATAATCATTTTGCCAAGTGTTCAAGCTTCACCCCTCAAGTTGAAAGATGCTGCTTATAAAATCACAAAATCTCGTGTGAGCTGCTGAACATGAATGTATTCTCAACTTGCTAAGATGGAAATCCATTTACTGTAGAATGCTAGGTCTTTTAATTCTAGCTTTCACTTTGTTTTGGCTTTCATGATGACCTAATCATCATAGGAGTATGTTTCAGCGTCCACCACATGTAATAGCAGAGAGAAAATTACTTCTTTTACGAGGTCAAGAGTCCTGGAAGTAGTTGTATTCCTTGTCTCATGTGCAACCATTTATTTTCAAATCTTTCATCAGACCTGGGATGGTGTTGAATTGCCTTCTAACCTCTTCAACCGTTTTCAAGGCTGCAATACCCACACTTTTCATTGTCATGGCAGAGAAGCAATAAGGAAGCATTTCCCCAACAATTAAACTAATAGGTCTATATGCATTGATGGCCAATCCTGTTGCGATTGTACTAAGCATGCCCAAAGAAGCTATTGCAATACCATACATGGCAGCCAAACTAAACTGACAAAAATGCTTACTGCAATAGAAAATATAGGAATAATAACAGATTTGTATCCCAAAGCCAACCCAAAAACAACATTAGTTGCTCCTCCAGTCCTGCATGAATCAACAACATCTCGGACAGGGCTGTAAGCATTTCTTATGTAGTACTCTGTGACAAAACCAATAACAAGGCTAGCCCACAAACCATTGATTAAGCAAACAATGATACTCATCGAATTAATGAGCAAGGGGTAGCACATGGCAATAAAATCGTGAGAGTTTCCAAATGATGATATGGATGCAACAAATAGAGCTGCTCAAGAAGATTTGACATAGGACCCAAAGAGATCTGATCCCATACCAGCAATATCTCCAATATTGTCACCAACATTATCAACAATGACAACTGGGTTGCATGGATCATCTCCAGGAATGTTTCTCTCAACCTTGCCAACAAGATCTGTACCTACATCAGCTACTTTGGTGTAAATACCACCACTTACTCTGCCAAATAGAGCCATGGAAGAACCTCCAAGCCCATAACCGGTAATGTCTTCAAGAGGACCCTCCCAGTCATTTCCATAGTTCAACATATGACAAATGCATACTTATTTTCTGCCCTCCGATGCATGATTTCTTTCTCTACAAAGATGCTTCTTCATGGCCTTTATACATGTCAACAACCAGACGAATTTGCGTTGATCTCAATCGTTGCTCATAGTGGCACCTGCAATTAATTGGGAAGGCGTCTCAAAACTTGCAGCTCGGCTCAAATTCACCTGTTCATGTCTCAACAACGATGCCTCAATTCTGGTAGTCGGCAGTGGATGCCTCAATACAGAAAACGTTTCAGAAATTTGAGTTGGTAGGTATTCTTGTTGCTTTAGACATAATAGAATTCTTCTTTTTTCTGTAGTACACAACCGGTGAGCATATGAGCAGCAAGCATAAAACTGTTCCCTCGAAACAAAAAACGCTTAACTTCTCATCACCTACTGCTGCCTTGGTGAAAATACCAACACCGCGCTCCATAGTAACCTTGGCAAGGAACAAGTCTTCATTAATAAGCGTTCCTTGGATCCTTCAAACTGAAGAAAACATCGAAACAGGGCAGACATCTGTGAAATAGAGAGCTTGGCGCTTGGGCTTTGTGTGTCGACTCGTGACTTGGATTGACTCATGGCTTAAGTATGACTCGGTATTTGGCTTAATCTGTGGCTTAATCTTTGGCTTGCTTGGGGCTTGAGATGGTAGTTTGGCATGTGGACATGACTTGGGAGTTGGCAAGTCAATAAACTTAAATTTAATAATAAGACACTTATGTGCACATACCACATTTTGATGAGATCATAAAAATATATATAAAATATGTTTTTTGTATTTGAAAATCCTAAAACATAGATTAGGGCTAACAAATATAACCATTATTCATGTTTTGTATATTGCAGGTCAAGGCAGTGTTACAAGGGTCTAGAATAATCATAATCGATCAGGAGCTTGATGGAAAATATGGAGGTCAAGACACTGGAAAGAAACTGAGGAAAACGATAAATCATTTGAAGAGTGATGGAAAAACCGATTAAAATACTAGTGCATTTTTTATCGCTAACAAACTGAATGTCCCAGAGCACCGAATTTTCAAATTGGTGGAGAGTCATCCATCTCAACATTTGATTAAGTCACAACCGTTGATTTTTGTTGAAGACTCCAACTGTGGGTGGGGTCATCCATTCAACGGGAGATCAAGTCTCGACCATCCAATTCTTGCTCGTGGATTTAGTGAAAACTTCAATGAAGTGTAGCTTTGGGGAAAATTGGAAGTTGACAACATCTGGAGGACTTGCTCCCAACACCGGTCTCATTATAAGGTAAAAAGGGCCTGGGAGGTAACCCAACCCTCAGTTATGTTGTTTGCACAAGCTCTCACATGGAAGAGCACAAAGCAAGGCGCTAAGGAAGGATTAAGCCCGCGGTTTCGAGCCGTGGTCACTTGGGGGCGTGATTTGAGGGAAGCGCCTGTGCAGAATTTGAATTCTATACCAGCTAAAGGATAACATGGAAGTGTTATAATATGGAGAATGATCATATATTCTTCATGAATTGAGAAGAAAAAGGACCTTTAGCATTGTTTGACAAATTTTGTTTATCATGTGCTTAATTCTAACAAAATGGTCGCTTTCACATTTTATAGAATTAGGGGACGTAAACGTATCAGTTTAGTATAAGAATGAAGATTCAAGAAATGGAAGAAGGAGGGGGAGCTTCCAGCCATGATAAAGAGGCCAAAGGTCAGAATATGAGAGTTGGTAATGCAAAGACACAATCCAATGGACACAAGGCTAGAGGGGAGCAAGAAACATTGATGGAGATTGTGAGAAGCCTGAAAATAGAAGTGTAGAGCTACAAATAAGACAATGAAAGGCTAATAAGAGAACAAAATTAGATAAATTCTCGAGTGATGTAGAGCTTAAATCAGTTGCATCGGTAAACAAAGAGGGGATCAAAATCAAAACAAGAGGAAGATGACATGTATCATGAAAGAAGAGATAAACACATGGAAGTTGGTTATTCAATAAGTGCTAGCAGAAATCATAGAAACCACTCACCTCCTTCCTCAGCAAGAAAGTATTATGCATTTGAAGAATCCATAAGTAGTCTAGAGGTGTCTCCTATTAGGCACCAAAGAAAAAGGCATGAAGTGGACCGTTTTCAAGGAGAGATGAGGAAGCTTAAGCCACCATCCTTTGATGGTGAAAGGGAAAGGGAAGATGATGTTGAGGCATGGTTTCTTGGACTCATGAAAAAATTTCAATTGCATAACTATTCATCAAACCTGGAAGCCAAAATTTCCACATACCATTTGCATGGGAAAGATGCAATGTGGTGGGACAAGATGAAGCAAGTTGAGCACATTAATGAGAATAAGATCACTTGGAAGCAGTTCAAGAAGCATTTTCAGAAGGAGTACCTCTGAGAGCACTTCTATGACAAGAAAATGCAATATTTCTTTGAACTTAGGCTGGGAAGCGCAACCATGGAAGAGTGTGATAATAAGTTCTTGGGGTTGTTAAAGTATGCAGGGTTTATAAAAGATGAGAAGGTGAAAATATAGAGGTTCTTGAGTTGATTGCCATCCTTTTATAAAGAGAAGATTCAATATGATGAGCCTAGGTCTTTGATTGAGACCATTAGGAAGGATAAATACTTGTATGACCAAGGCCACGGTAGAGAATCCATGAAAAAATCTTGGAAGGATAAGAAGAAGGAGAAGTCTAATCAGAGGAAGAAGGGATTCAAACCTCCTTTCAACAAAAGTGATCTTAATAAAAATCATTAAGACTAGTATGCTAAGGATGAATCCAAGAGAGAAGACTCCTTGGGAAAAGGGGAAGACCACCAATCCAATGTTGGGATGCAAAGAAGATCACCCATACAAGGATTTCCCTCACATAAACGAAAAAGTGAATACCATGCACAACATCCAAGAGGATACAATAGTAGAATACATGGGAAAGATTTATGAAGCCTTAGATGATCGACAAGCATAAAACCAATCCAATATGATTGAAGTGGAAGGTAAGATCATTAATCATCCTGTTGCTATTTTAATTGATTTAGGAGTAAGTCATTGTGACGTTGATCCTAAAATAGTGGATAGATTACGTTTGGAGAAAAGGAAGATTGAAAAAACAATTTTGGTTCAGCTAGCCACTAGAACCAAAAGGAGAATCCATGATATGATCAAAGGTTGTTCCATAAGTCTTAATGGTGTGAATACTAATGTTGATCTGAATATTATACCATTGGGGTCTTATGACATTCTAATTGGAATGGATTGGTTGGAAAAGCATCATGTTGTCCTAGATTGTCATAACAAGAAATTTACACATCTTGTTGAAGAAGGAAAACAAAGATCTGTGAAAGGAGTTCCAAGACCCATCTCTATAATAGAGATTTCAGCCTTACAACTAAAGAGATGTTTTAGAAAAGGATGTGAATTGCATGTGATCCATGTGGAGGAGGCAAAAAAGACAAAGGGGCCAAGACTTGAATAGTTTTCGGTACTACAAGAATTTGAAGATGGTTTCCAAGAAATACAAGGGTTTCCACCAAAAAGGGAGATAGATTTCTCTATTGATTTAGTGCTAGGGGCTGCCCTGGTATAAAAAACACCTTACAAAATGAGTACACAAAAATTAAAAGAATTAAAAATGCAGTTGGAAGAATTTTTGAAGAAAGGGTACATACGTCCAAGTGTTTCACCTTGGGGAGCACCAGTACTTTTTTTTCAAAAAGAAAGATGTAACTTTGAGGTTGTATATTGACTTTCGACAGTTGAATAAATCCACTGTGAAGAAAAATTACCCACCACCCAAAATTGATGACCTCTTTGATCAACTAAGAGGGGAAAATATATTTTCAAAGATAGACTTGAGATCATAATACCATCTGGTAAGAATCAAGGAAGAAGACATGAATAAGACAACCTTTAGAACCAGGTATGGGCATTATGAATTTGTAGTGGTGCCATTTGGATTGTCCAATGCACCAACTATCTTTATGTGCTTAATGAATGACATATTCAAAAATTACTTGGATAAGTTTGTCATAGTATTTCTGGATGACATAATTGTCTATTCTAAGTCATAGGAAGAGCATGGACATCGCCTAAGATTGATATTATAAGTGCTGAGGGAACGTCGGTTGTATGCCAATCTTAGTAAGTGTTTTTTTTGTTAAGAGAATATCCATTACTTGGGGCAAATTTTTTCAGAACATTGTATAGCAATAGATCTAGATAAGATTGAAGCCATTAGAGGATGACCAAAACCGAGGAATGTTTCAGAAGTCGGATATTTTATGGGGTTAGTTCGTTACTACAGAAGATTAAAGCAGGGTTCTCTAAGATTTGTCATCCCATCACTTCTTTGCAAAAGAAGGGAATTAAATTTGAATGGACATCTAAGTGTGAAGAGAACTTTAATCTGTTGAAAGATTTACTTACTAGTGCACATGTTTTAAACGTTGCTAACCCAAATGAAAGTTTTGTGGTATGTACAGATGCATGTAAGGAAGGGTTTGGTGGAGTCCTCACTCAAAATGGACATGTAATTGGTTATGAGTCCAAAAATCTCAAAGAACATGAGAGGAACTATGCCACACATGACTTGGAACTTGCTGCCATTGTTCACACATTGAAGATGTGGAGGCATTATATCATGGGAAAGAGATTTGAATTAAGAACAAACCATAGTGGTCTGAAGTATCGTTTTGAAAAACCAACTTTGAATGCTAGGCAAACAAGATGGCTATAATTTTTAAGTGAATATGATTTTGATATCAATCATATCAAAGGAAAATAAAATAAATGTGGTGATGCACTTAGTAGAAGAATACATCTCATGCATGCTACAACTATTAGTATGCATCAATCAGATTTAAAAAGAAAAAAAATATTAGTATGCATCAATCAGATTTAAAAAGAAAATTTTTAGATATTGTTGTCACAGATCAACATTACCTACAGGTAAAAGAAAGCTTACAACAAGAAAATGTACAACAGAAAATGAAAGAGTATGGGATGAAGGAAGATGGATTACTTATTCATAAAAAAGAATTTATGTTCTTAGTTCTAGAGAACTCATGAATTTGGTATTAAAAGAAATGCATAATGTTTCATATGTCAGACATCTTGGTTACCAGAAAACAATTGCAGCAGTAAGAAGCCAATTATTTTGGTCGGGAATGAAAAATGATGTTGCTAATTACATCGCCAGATGTATGGAATGTCAAAGAGTGAAGGCTTAGCATAGGCACCCAATGGGTTTTCTACAACCATTACCAATTCCAGAGAAGAAATGGGAAGTGGTAACCATTGATTTTATAACTAAATTGCCCAGGACAACAAGACAACATGATTCAATCATGGTAGTGTTTGATAAATTGACAAAGGATGCTCATTTTGTTCCTGTGAAAACAGCTCATATGACATGCAATATTGCACAAATTTACATGAAAAAGATTGCTAGGTTGCATGGGATACCTAAGGTAATTGTCTCAAACAAATATACAAAGTTTACTTCAAATTTATGGAAGGGATTATTTAAAGGATTTGGTACAAATATGAACTTTAGCACAACATACCATCCACATTCAGATGGGCAGACAAAGAGAGTCAACCAAGTAATTGAAGAGATGTTGAGAATGTATGTGATGGATAATCCATCTAAGTGGGAAGATTAATTGTACTTGGTTGAGTTTGCCTATAATAATGGGTATCAAGCTTCATTGAAAATGATCCCATTTGAAGCTTTGTATGGTAGGAAATGCAATACTCCAGTGAGTTGGGATAACCCAGTAGATAGAGTGGTACTTGGGCTAGAATTGCTCAAGGATATGGAAGACTAAATGGTTAGAATTAAGCATAATTTAAAGGCAATTCAAGATAGACATAAAATTTATGCAAATAAGAACATGACATCTAAAGAATTTAAAGTAGGGGATCATGTGCTTTTAAAAGTGAATCCCAAGAAGAGCTCTTTAAATTTGGGTAGTTGTACAAAGCTAGCAACCAGATTCTGTGGTCCATTTGACATATTGAACATAATAGGGCTAGTTGCATACATGCTTGCATTGCCTGCTTCAATGAATGTGCATAATGTATTTCATGTCTCTTTGATAAAAAAATATGTACATGATCCTAACCATGTTATTGATTGGCATCTGATTCAGGTAGAGACAAAGGGAGACTTTCAGGTCCAACCAACACGAATATTGGACATAAAATTCAAAATGCTATGGAATCGAGTTATAGAGCTAGTAAAAGTCTAGTGGATCTACTACGGTCTTGAAGATGCTACCTGGGAGCATGAAGATTCCATGCGGGCAGAGTACCGACGAATTTTTGAATAAATTTTGAGATTTGGATCTCTGTTTTATATATGCACTAAGGATGGTGCCAAAATAAGGGGGATGAGATGTAACACCCAGGGTTTTGAGCCTCGTATTAAATGTTGTATTTTGTTAATTTATGAAAGGCCAGAGTGCCTAAACAATTATTAAGAGACCAATGTGCCTAGGAAATGTAATGTTTTGATCAATATTAATATAAAACACATCGCTGACTGCTATACGGACAAGGGAAAGAGTTATAGGGGGCTATGATTCCACAAGAGAGGCGGCTTAAGGGGCTAAATATTTATTTTATATTTTATTTACCCATTTTGTTTAATGGAGAATAACATTTACGTGAGCTTCTGGGGAAGAAGGCCAAGTGGTTCCTTGATTCCAATAATTACATAAACCCATCTTTGGTCTGGGGTGGGGGTTCTTTGGCT
This sequence comes from Picea mariana, assembly GCA_032191745.1. Classification (NCBI taxonomy): domain Eukaryota; kingdom Viridiplantae; phylum Streptophyta; class Pinopsida; order Pinales; family Pinaceae; genus Picea; species Picea mariana. The sequence continues at coordinate 104,936 of JASDQU010103529.1, read as the reverse complement.
GGTTTCTTCTTCTTCACTCATTTTCACTCGCTCAATTTCTCTCTATTCACACATTTAATTCTTTCACCCACTCATATTTACTCATTCGTGTCTTGTCTTGGGAAAGGACAACAAACTGTTGAAGATCAACCATGGTATTGTTGGTTGTAAAGACTACNATGTCTGAGATGCTTTGGTCTGTGCTCAGTTTTTCTCACAGTTGCGAGTCCCGAGAGTCCCAAAATGGAGATTCTGGACCAGCTGCACTGGATCCCTCGAAGGAGATGGACAACCTAAAGGACTGTGTGGCAGAGAAGGGGGTCCATTCTCTTGGGTTGTGTAGGCTGGGTAGAAGAGAGTTGGTGTACTTTGGATTGTTGTGGGTACTGAGAAGTCTATGAGAGCTTGAGTACCGACTGGTTTTTTAAGCCGAGTGACACTCTGGAATCGTCCTTGTGAATTCATATCCTTGGATCAGGGGTGACACTGCTGCTGAGACTTGGAACAACAATGTCTACGATTGGGTGGAACGTCCTTGGTCTGCAACTAGTTGGTGTCTTGTTTTCAGAAAAGATAAGTGTTCTCTGTTATGGTTATTTACTTGTGTATGATTTATTCAGATGTGTATTTATTTATCGTTGAATTTAATATTTAGAAGATGCATGCTTGTTGGTTATTGATGTGCATGACTTAGTTTATGTTGTGGCATGAATATTTATTTCCGCATGTGGTTTTCATGTCTCTTAATGAAATTAGAAGTGATTCAAATTGAGATAAATTCATGTGAAGTGAGTCCCTGGCCTACAATGTGCCTCACCTACGCGTGGCTGGGTGTGTTGCAGTCATATTAAGTGGCGTATCCTCGCTTGGGGTGGCTGGGTATGTTACAGCGGTGCTAAATATTTTTCAAAATTGGATTTGAAAAGTGGATACCACCAAATGAGGATTAGAGAAGGGGATGAATGGAAAACAACATTTAAAACAAATGATGGATTGTATGAATGGTTGGTAATGCCCTTTGGACTTACAAATTCCCCTAGTACTTTTATGAGACTAATAAATGAAGTACTTAGAGAACTCATTTGTAAGTTTGTTATAGTTTATCTGGATGATATTCTGATTTATAGTTAACTTAGAGAAGAACACTTAAGACACCTCAGGTTGGTTTTAGATAAACTACAACAAGAGGAATTGTTGATCAGTTTGAAAAAGTGTAGTTTTGTGAAGACATAATTGATTTATTTGGGCTTTTTGATATCTGGAGAAGGCTTGAATATGGAATAGAAAAAGGTAAAGGCTATAGTAAATTGGCCTACTCCAAACAATGCTTTTGAGGTAAGAATTTTCCATGGCTTGGAAAGCTTTTATAGAAAATTTATTAGGAATTTTAGTGGGATATGTTCTAAAATTATAGAAAATATTAAAGGAACCAAACATTCATTTAAGTGGACATAAGAAACTGATAAAATTTTTAAATTACTAAAGAAGACGATAACAGAACAAGCAATTTTAACATTGCCGGATTTTATTAAACTATTTCAAGTTGAATGTGATGCAAGTGGAACTACAATAGGAGTTGTTCTAAATCGGGAAAAAAAAACCAATTGCTTATTTCAGTGAGAAATTAAATGAAGAAAATCAAATGTATTCCTCATATGACAAATAGTTTTATGCAATTATTCAAGCATTAAAGAAGTGGAGACATTACCTCATGCCAAAGGAATTTTTTCTTTACACCAATAATCATGCCTTGCAGTATATTAGCAACCAAACAAAATTAAATTAGAGACATGTTAAATGGATTGAGTTCTTGCAAAATTTCACTTTTTTTATAAAGCACATAAGTGGGAAATCAAATAAAGTGGTAGATGCATTGAGCAGAGTTAGTTTGATTTTGCAAGAATTTCAAGTAAATGTTGTAGGATTTGATGGGATGAAAGAAATGTTTAAGGATGACGTAGATTTTAAGGATGCTTATGCAGTTTGTGAAAATACAGTAAGTAGAGACAAAACTCCATGGTTATATTACATGATTCAAGAAGGCTTATTGTTTAAAGGCAGTAAATTATGTGTTCCAAGGTGTTCAATGAGGGAAAACCTATTGAAAAAAAAGCATAGTGGTGGCTTAGCAGGGCATTTTGTACAATATAAAACATTTGCTCAACTAAGTGCATTTTATTTATGGCCTGGCATACAAACTGATGTTAATAAATTTGTTGAAAGATGCAAAGTTTTTTAGTATGCAAAAGGAAAGAGACAGAATGTTGGATTGTATTAGCTATTGTCAATTCCAGACCGACCATGGGACTCTATACATATGGAATTTGTATTAGGATTGCCAAGAACACAACAAGGTAATGATTCAATTTATGTGGTTGTTGATAGAATTTCAAAGATGACACATGTTATATATTGTAAAAATACCAATGATGAAACCAACATTGCAAATTTGTTCTTTAAAGAAGTTGTTAGACTTCATGGATTGCCAAAAAGCATTGTTTCTGACAGAGACACAAAATTTGTGGGTCATTTTTGGAGAACCTTATGGAAAAAGTTAGGGACCAATATCAACTTTAGTTCAACATACCACCCACAAACTGATGGCAAAACATAGGTGCTAAATAAAAGCTTGGGAAATATTTTAAGATGTCTGGTAAGTGAGCATCCCAAACAGTGGGATCATGTACTTAGACAAGTAGGATTTCCATATAATGACTCACCTAATAGAATCACAGGGTTAAGTCCTTTTCATATTTTGTATGGAATGCATCCTAAAGGAATTTATGAATTATAGAATCTAAGAAAACAACAAATTAGAAGTGTTGATGGTGAGGATTTTGTAGTAAGTAAGCAAGAATTGCAAGACGGGGTCAAGCAACAACTACATGACAAAAACAACAAGAAGTACAAACATAAGGAAGATTTGAAGAGAAGGCATATGGATTTTGAAGTTGGAGACTTGGTCATGGCACACCTCAAAAAAGAAAGGTTTCCTAGGGGGGAATACAAAAAATTAAAGTTTAAAAAAATTGGACCATGTAAAATATTGAGGAAATTTTCTTCAAATGCATATGAAATAGAACTTCCAAGTAACTTTGGAATTTCTCCAATTTTTAATTTATCAGATTTGAACCCTTTTAAGGAAACAACAAAAAATTTCATAGATGCACCTAACAGTGACAACATTCAGACCATTGACTGAGAGACACAACTACCTATAGCACAAGAGAAACATATTGAATCTATATTAGAACAAAAGGTAGTAAGGAAGACCAGAAGAAAAAAATACTTTCAGTACTTGGTAAAGTGGAAAGGGCAACCACTTGAATATGCCATGTGGATAAAAAAAGTAAAAACATCTAAGTATGGTACAAGTATTGAATACCTGCTACAACAAGCCCCATAACCATTCTTTTCTTCCCCAGGAGGAGCATATTCTACAACTTAGTCTTTGACCTCTAGATGGTCTTAGCAACTCTATGAGAGGAAGTTAGTTTCCTCGTATTTGTTTTAATTGTTTCCAGAATTGTAATAGTCTAGGTTATTCGAGAATAAGATAGTTTTTTCCACGAATGTAATAGAAGTAGAAGAGTTAGATATCTTAGGAATTTAGTTTGGATGTGATCCTATCTTTTTGGATCAGAATCAATTGTTTTCAGCTAATTAGGGTATTTGTATAAATTTGGGTAGATGTGATCTTGTCTCTAAGGATTGGATCGATATGATCTCAATTGTATTAAGAAAGTAATAGTGGAAGGATAATGTATTTACGAGTGAGAGTGATTGTGTCACAGAGGACAGACTGACTTGAAGGATGAGTTTTCATGTGTAATTTTGATCCTTCATAGATATATAAAAATTCGAGTTCAAGGAGTTGTTATTGTTGTAATTACATAAATTTTTTGGAAATTGTTTTGATTTAGTGACGAGACTCTTTATGATTGCAGGGTTAAAGGTCACACATGCAGAACAATTTTGGTTTTTGAAGAAAACCCCTGTTCAAAGCCCTTATACTGTGTGTTGTTGTTTGGATGACTAGGATTAACCTAACGATCGAGATCAATGGAGATTTTGTTCGAGTGTTGGACGTTCCGGATCTAATCAAGAGAATTGAGATAGACGGTTCAAATAATAGCGAGCATCGCTTGCCAGAATTTTTATTTGGCTGAATAGATAATAACTCCATTACTGGTGGTCCGACACACATGTCACCTTTATATTTGTTGAGAAGTTCTATTGGAGTTCGGGTGGGGTCCATATTCGAAATACCTGTGGAAATAATTGAATGACGAAGATTAATTCCATGAAGTACAGATCTATGGTACGTATTCCATTGGACATCGAACACTAGGCGCATGTTGTTTGTGCTTGTGATGACTCTTCGTAGGTTGATCCGGTGATCACCAGGATGACATCGGGGTTTGGCTGGCCCATAGTTGTATTAATTTTGGGTTGGATCAATGATCTAGAAATGATCCACGAGATCAACGATTGACACCATGTCGATATGTCTAGTCCTTCATATTGATCGTTGATGATTTCATTTTATCAATATTCGATGTTATATCGACCATCAGGTTATTGTTTGGAATAGAAAAGTTCCAGTACAAAATATTGCTCCAGTCCACGCCTAAGGTTCATGCGCATGGTCATATGAAAACAAGGTGAGTGTTGGAGTATAGGTCCTAGTTCCAACACCTGGTCACAAAATTAAAGGGAGCTAACGCCTGTGCACAAGGAAACTTTGAATTTCATGTCTATTGACAGATAAATTTAGAGCTATTAGAATTTGTTTGAAGGTGAACTAGTCTGGATTGGTTATTACCCTGCAAGATGAATCCTCTAATTTGTTCCACTCCGAAAGGATCGAGATAGATGACAAACAATATAATGATCCAATCCGGATCAAACTTCGACACTTTGAATTTTTCAACCAAATTCCAGGATGAATCTGGGTTGTTGATCTCCCAGTTAAAATGATCTCGACTATCGCTTCACCATACTTCACCCAACTCTACCGATGAATCTCAATCGTCGATCTGCTCCATTTTCCAAACCTCCAAAAATGAATCTTGACCGTCAATTTACTCCATTTCTCAAACCTCTGAAAATGAACCTCAACCATTGATTCTCTAACTTCACCAATATGTGAAGATGAATCTTGGCTTTCAATCTGCTTCCTTTTTCAAAACACATAAAACTTATCCAAACCGTCGATCTACTTCCTTTTGCAAAATGTCAAAAAAGTTATGAGATTTAATCAATCTCCGATGAAACTGGGCCATTGATTTCGAAATAAAATGCGATATTAGTCGTCGATCCATCAAACTTCGCCCAACTTCTTCAATTTCCATTGAAACATATATTTTGACCCTCCAAATCAAATTTTAACTTGGCAACCTACATATTAATGCCCTTGATCATCTCTTCGACAGTTCAGAGGGAAATTATGACCCAAATTCTCTAAGAAATATGGAGATTTCACTTTGAAATTCATAATTTTCCCCAAATAAATCAGAGATCCAAAATATATAACAACTAATTTCACCCAAATTTGCACTAATCTCGGCCCATATAAGCCTGGTGTTTGAACTAGAAGCTCTGATACCATAATGTAACATACCCTAGTTTAACTAAGGCCCATTACAAGTGGAATACACATTAAAGTTAATATTTTTTGTTGAAAATTTTCCTTTAGCTTACCAATTACATATCACACACAAATTGAACCATTTTGTATACCATAATTTTAAATGCATCTACAACATAATGGAAACCATGACTGCAACTGTTCAAGCAAATACAAAATACCTAACATTCATATAAACCATTTGCATAGAGAAATAAACAAATAAAAATAACATAACACTTATCTTTTAATAATTAACCAACTCTCTACGCACAAAGGATGAACCTCCCAACCATAGGCAATGCTATTCATTTTCTCCTAACAATAGGACAACCTCAAACTGGGGCTATGATTCCACAAGGAGATTTGGCCCTCCTAGTTGTCCATGCTCCACACTCAGCATCCCAAAACCCAAGTTCTACTCCAACAACAGTTCCAATCCACCATGTTTCTTCCCCACAACTTGCACAACCCAAGGAATGTACCCCTTCATTGCTCTCAGTCCATCGGGTTGTACCATTCCTAATGTTCCTCCTTCACTGCTCTCAGTCTATTGGGTTGCAACAATTGTTTGTAAGGGATTCTAGTGTACTTGATTGTCTTGGAATCTCTATGTTGGGGACTCTAAGAAATCTCATTTTCTCTAGGAGTGTTCACAACAACGTTCACAAGGATATTGAACCATTTCCTCAATAAGAAAATGCACTATAAGACTACAACCCATTTTACAGGTACACATGCCACATTTCCAACATAAACACAACTCAATAATGAATTCCTTTAAGCACAACATGGCTAGTTCTCTTCCCAACATTCAACTCCTCCCTTGCTTCCCAAAATTTGCATGTAAAAATTGTCCCCCTTCTACATACGAATTTCCCTTTTTCTCCCTTGCTTGATTGACTATCACTCTTCCCAAAGATGATTGTACTTCAGCCCCATGCTCCCAATAACTCTAAGATGTGACTCCTCACACCCACCCTCTTATATGAGTTTAATGATTGGATTTGGGGACACTCAATAGAAAATTACAAGTTTTATACATAATGATAATAAAATTCAGGAATGTGGGTTGGATTAATACCCATGAATAAAATCCCCCTTGGACCCCTCTCTCTTGTGGAATCATAGCCCCCCGTAGTTTTCACCCCTCTTGTATCATAGCCAAAGATTATCATTTTTATTAATCATTTTCAATGTACCATTTACATATTTTGGCCCCCGTTCATATTAAATCAATATGTGATTTTTTCCCCAAACATATTGACTCACCAACCTAATTCACCTTTATACAATTACACTATAATTTGCGGGGATTAAAACCATGGATGTTATAAGATCCTTTCCCTAATATGTACCATTGTGTTTGGCCTCTGTATGGACTATATTTTATAACAAAAGACACTATTTTACAAACATATACCCTATTATAGTTTTAGTTGCAATTATGAGATTGGAACCTATATGCTTTGGTGGGATGTGCACAATACATGTGCWTATTGATGCCGAGTTATATCATTTTGTAGCCATGAAGAATGGAATCATGGATTTACTATGATTATTTTTCTGTTAGAGGTGCTTTGATGACTTTTCCTAGAGGGCACTCACTACACAACACCAAATTGATTGATAACATATTTATTCCAAAATTTAATTATTTCCCCCAAACTAAATCTATATTAATGAAAACATTAATTAGGCACATGCAATATGGACTTGTATAGTATTGTTCCCATTCTAAAGACGTTATTTATTCCTTTCAATGAATCCATTCACTATGCCCATTTAGATAATTCCCAACAAACCTTGGCATACATGATGGACAGATGCTCAGGATATCTCCTGCACACCAAGCCATATTTGGTGCTAATTAAGCTTATTAATCATGCTGTACAAATGAGATGAAATAAAGTTACATTTGCTATCATACAATCACTGATTGTTCACAACCACATTCTCTATATGTATTGTCTAGTTTATCATTTGTTTAATAATTTGGGTATAATTGTTTAAATTTCTAATAACAATTGGGCTCTTTACATGTGAGGGTTACCAAGTTAGAGTTGTGGTACACCTGTTTCATTGTGAACTTACCAAGTTAGAGTTGTGTTCCACTTATTTCATTGTAAACTTTTTTTCTAAGTTGCGAGAATTATAATAATTAAATTTCTATATATGAGTTTTGTGTATGTGTAGGCAACTAAATTAGAGTTGTGGTACACATAATTCATTATAAATATTTTTTTCAAGTTGTAAGAATTTAAATCAAATCCCGCTAGTGTTATTGGTTTCAGAGGGTTTTGTTTATAGGGCGACCCAAGTTTGAAAATCATTGTAGTCTAGAGGAGACACCTAAAAAATTCACCCAACGAAGGGTGGATGTGGCCCAGGCCGGGTGCGATCCCTGGGTGATTTTGATGGCTTAGATGCCCCTGGATTACGATTTCTTAGCCAAAGGCTAGGCCCACAAGTCACATACACACTAGCAAACCAAAAAAGAAAGTTGCAAGAATTTAACAAATAAATTTCCTTCTAAGTCTCTAGCAAACGTTTTTTTATGGATTGGTTTAATGAATTTATTTTTCAATATGAAATATTTATACCATATTTCTATCTAAAGCTGAATAAATGTCTTAATTTTCCAATTTATTAAATATGATTATTTTATGTTTATTTATTATTATTATTATTTTAACATGACTATACAATTATAATGTTAATGTGATGATCCCCTCATATACTTTATGGTTCATGTTAGAATTTTCTTGAAAATTCTAATAAATAAAAAAGATGAAATTTGTTGAATGAATTTTTATTAGCTATTATATACTATTCAAGAAAACACTCTTTTTATCCTTAAACAACATAACTACTTTCATTCACTTCGACATGCGTTTTCCCCTACTTTGAGAACATGTTAATTTACACAGTATATATCATTTTATATTGTTATGATTGTGTTACACATATTCACCCCATCCTATGATGTATTACAAAATGAGTTAGATCACTAAAATATGAATGCCTTGATAGGGTTGAGTTACATAACTAAGCTCAAATGAAGATAACCGCAACAACATAATAGGATATTATCAATGATTAATTGGTGCATTATTACAAAGGAGTTTACCTCCTTATATATCATTTTTTACTAACCAAATTATTTCCACTTATGAATGTGGATGGACCACTGTACACAAAAAGTGAACATTAACATATCCTAAAGTCATAAAGTAACTTTATTGCAAACACAAGCCTTATATCCGAACACCCCCTATTAAGGATTACAATATTCAAACCAAAACATACTAACTAAGATAAAATATGGTAACTAAAAAATAAAACATTAGAATCAAACATTCTTTAGAAGCTTCTTCTTTGAAAAACAATTCTTAGACTAGGTAGAGATCCATCAAGCTGCCTTGTAACTGTCATAAAGGTGTAGTTACCGAGTTCCTAGATTCCACCACCCCAAACTCTCAAATTACAAATCTCCCGATTTATTGGACAACCATCATGTTATGATATTTAGACACTTAGGAGTTAGTTAAGATCAAATTGGTCTGATGTGTGATTAGGAAAAAGTGTGTTTATTTAGTATGTATTAATATGCATTTGTAGTTAGGTAATTTGACGGTCACAATATGTTCCCGACATAGAGTGATTCGATGGATTATATTATCCTTGATATGAATGGATACATTAATTTGTGGCTTAACACCTGATTGGTCCATGATCTCTATTAAAATATCATGGAGGGTCATTTGTTGGTGACCGATTGTGAGAAAATCTCTTGTGAATCTCTCTGTAATATTTTTCTTTTGCATTAATAAATTTCTCCAAGTGGCCATGTTGGTTGGTGATGTGGACTTTTCCACACAAGGGTTTTAACACATCAAAAATCAATGTGTTGATCTTTGATATGGTTGTGTGAGTGGTTGCTGAAGGTTTTCATCCTCTTTTGGAATACCTGTGTTGTCGAACATGGTATTAGAGCACATTTGAAGACCTACTCTTGTTGTAGATGGAGATATTGAAGTGGTGTTGTCGCATCTATGGTTTCTACCATTTATGTACATTTATAGGCTGAGAGTATTATTCCATTATGTTCGTAGCACTTGTTTCAGTCATGAACACTTTTCATTTCACCTGAAAAGGTTTTTTTTTTCCCAAGATACGACCATTTCATTCATATTCGTAGGTATAAAGCCCAAATACACCATTTTTTATTTTTTAAGGAGATAATATTTTAGTTTTCTATTTTTTTATTTCCGAGTTGCTACTATTTTTTTTATCTACGTATTCTCTTTGCCATGTACTCTGTGCGATCTTGGAAAATCAAAAACAGAGTGGAAAGGGTTTTCCTGTTTGTGTCTGCTCTTTGTTGTGCACTCTGTGCTATCTTGGTAAATGAGAAGCTGAGGGAAAAGTTTCATTTTCCAGGTAAGCTAATTGGGATCTAACCCTTGTTTCTATCGAGAAGTGAATTTTTTTCTTGTGTCAAAAGAGTTTTTTATGAAAACTCTCTCTAAGGTCGTCTTCCACAATAATAACAACAACAACACCCCCAATCCTCCTTCTTTAGACTAAAATGTGTTTTGCATTAACTCACTTGGTTAAAAGTTACTTTACTTAGTTAGAGGTCTTGAGTTTAAGTCTCTTTTTTGTTACATTTTTTTGAAAAAGTTTATGCATTAATTGTAAAGTGCATTTCACTTAACATATAAAAGTGAATCATTACTAAATAACTTTAATATTTTATTTTAAGTTATTTTGCATGCAACTTTGATTTACAAAGTAACTTCATTGTAAAAATGATTCTCGCTTATTCTACAAAATTGGCTCACTTCATAAGTAATTTATTTAAAAGTGAGCTTATAGGCATGGTTAGGAGGAGCATCACCACGTGGACCAACTTCTACTTGCCACATGGCTCTTTGGTTACAGTTTATGCATTTTTTCAAAAGGGCATAACTTTCACATCCAAAGTCTGTTTTTAGTGCCATTTTTTTTGAAATAGTCTATTTATTCAAGATCTTTCCATCCATACCTTCAGTTTCATCTCTTTCTACATATTTTAATATGACATCTCCCAGTGATAATTTTCTTACTAGTACCAACCACTTCTCATGGAAATCAAATATGGAGGATGTGTTAAGAAGTAAATGATTGTACTAGATTACCTTGGGAAAAGAAATAGAACTCACTGATGATGAAAAGAAAGTCAAATGGGCTAAGAAGATTGACGAAGCACATGGACTAGTCAGAATGTCTATCTCTCTTTATTTAAGGTTTTTCCTTCAAGGAATTGATAACCCTAATGATTCTTGGGAAATTATTGAAGTTGTGTTTGGTAAACACAATATTATTCGAACCCACCAAATAGAAAACCAGATAATGACTTTAAGTCCAAATGATTTTCCTTGCATTGAAGACTATTTATCTAAGTTCAAAACACTTAGAATATTATGTAAAGAGTGTAAAATAGATTTGGAGGATGAGCATTGCATATATATTATTCTTTCTAAGCTTGGTAGTGCGTATTCAATGTTTGTATCTACCTTTTATGCCACTAGATAAGCTCTAGGGACTTGTTATTAAAAACACACTCTTGAGTCCTTTTGTGATGTTTTGATTCGATAGCAATATAAGCTTCTGCAACTTGGAGTGATCAACATTGCAGGTACATCCAACAAAGCCTTGGTGGTCCAACAAAAAGATAAATCCAAGAATCCCAAGAAGAAATGTCCTCACCACAACAATAAGACAAACAAGGGTCCTAAACCCTCTCTGCCAACTTTTGCTCCTAATGGTGACAAAGGAAAAAAATCCGAAAGTAGGTAGACTATTGACAAACATTGCAACTTTTGTGGGAAATATGGTCATGTGGAGTCTAAATATTTAAAAAAAAAGGAAGTCTTAGAAGCAACGATGAAAAAGAAAAACATCAATATTGATTCTTCTTCTTCTTCTACTTCTCATGGACATGCACTTTCTGCTTCTAGTTTCTCCTTCAATGCAACTTCTACTTCTTTTTCTGATGAGTGGCTTATTGATTCTGGAACACATTTCATATGGATAAGGATAAATCCATATTTTCTTCTCTAAATGAATGTAACACCAATAAAATATTTGTTGGTGATGATAGATATCTTAGTGTTGTAGGGTCTGGAACAATTCAGGTAGATATTGGTCATTTCAATGATGTATTATGTGTTCCAAGTCTTTATTGCAACCTTCTATCAATATATCAAATTACTCATTTAGGTGAAGGTAAAACCGTAATGTTTTCACCTCACCAAGTTGTAATTAATGATTTAAAATATCCTAAGCATGTCCTCACAACTAGAATAGCTGACGATATTACTAGGTTGTACAAGTTTTACAACTTTGGGTCATCATCTTTTCCATCAATTTTTGTTGCTCATAGTGATGACTTGAACAAACTTTGGCATGATCGGTTTGGTAATATAAACTACTGCTCATTGCAAAAACTATGTAATAAACACATGGTGACTTGTCTTCCTCTTGTTTCTTGCAGAGATGTTGTTTGTGCCAGTTGTGTTCTTGATAAACATCATTGGGACAATTTTGACAAACATGCCTCTTGGCACACCTCAACCCCTTTGCAACTTGTTCACAATGACTTGTGTAGTCCACTTTCTTCTCCTTCTTTTTTTGAGTGCAAGTATTTATTAACTTTCATTGATGACTTTTTTCAGATGCTCTTGGGTTTACTTCTTAAAACTTAAAAGAGAAGATTTTGACAAGTTTTTGGCCTACAAGGCCCTTGTAGAAAAACAATCTAGAAATCAACTTTAAGGGTTAAGAACATATAATAGAGATGAATTTGTGAACAATAATTTTACAAGTTACTACACTGCACAGGGCATCCAAATGCAACACATTGTTGAAAATACACCACAAAAAAATGGTGTCGTCGAGAGAAAGATCCACACATTAAAATAAATGGATAATTGTATGATCCAATCCAAGGGATTAAGTCTAAAGTTTTGGTCAAAAGCCATTATCTGTGCAAATTACATAGTAATTGCACTCCCAGAAAGGATCTTAAAAATATAACACTGGAAGAAGCATGGAACAACATTAAGCCATATGTACGCCACTTCCATGTATTTAACAATGTAGCATGGGCTCACATTCTTGATGAGAAAAGGAAAGCTTTACAGCCTAAAAGTGAGAAGTGTATTTTTGTTGGTTATTTTGAAGATGTCAAAGGTTACATACTTCTTCAACCTCATTCAAATAAAATTATTATTCGAAGAGATGTTAACGTTGATGAAAATATCTTGGCATGCAAGCCTAAGTCGACCTTTGTGCCTTCTTCTACATGCGATCCATATTCGAAGTTTGTGCCATCTTCTATTCCTATTATGGTTTCTTCTTCTTCAAATGATTACAGTGAGGATGAAAATCCACCTCTGCCTGCTCACCTTCCTCAAGATGAGTCCATTGAACATGAACTTGAACTAGCACCACTACTTCCTAGATGGGTACGTTCAACATGAGAAGAAATTGGTGATCTTGTCAATGATCCTTCAGATCAACATCAGAAACGTTCATAGTTCCAGTGAGACTCTTCTCTTTTGGCTCAATTTTCAGAGATTCGTGATCCAAAGACATTTGCAGAAGCTTTGGGTCATCCAGATTGGGATACAAAAATGAATGAAGAGTATTATTCTTTAATGGGAAAAGATACTTGGGATCTTGTACCTCTTTCGAAAGGAAGAAAACTTGTCAGGTGTAAATGGGTCTATAAAACTAAGTATGCATCAGATGGAAGTGTTGAAATACATAAGGCTCGGTTATTTTCCAAAGGATTCTCCTAAGTTGAAAGAAATTTTTGACTATAATGAAACCTTTGACCCTGTAGCCAAAATGAATTCCATTCACCTTGTTCTAGCCCTTGCAACCTCACATAAATGGAAGGTCCATCAAATGGATGTCAAATCTGCCTGCTTGCACGTGGATTTGTAAGAATAAATCTACATGGAACAACCTTGATCCAGGTGGATATTGGCGGCCCCCCACCTTTTCCAAATGGCTCAAAACAGTTTTCTGGCCATTTTGGCAATTTACTATTTTTAGCAGGTTTTAACTTCCGGGGCCATTGTGAGGGCCTAAATGATTTTTTTTTGAGATCGAGGTTCTCAATGATAGCCGAAGGCATGATTGAGCCCCCAAAATGAATCTCCTCGATGATACCTTTCCAAC